>JBBPQE010000320.1:0-26653 GCA_038092335.1 Boletus vinaceobasis | reverse complement strand
AGACGACGGAGGACTTGTCTGGCCTGAACAATCTGGTACTCGTGCATCCATGGCTGCGGTGTCTTCTTGATCCTGCCCTTCCTTCCAAGGATCTCATTGTGGACGATGACGCTGAACCGCTCACCCCCGTCGACGAGGACACCGAGTCCGATGGGCTCTCTCCCTCTACATCATTTACCATATCCCCTTCATACAACAAGCTCACCAGAGCGTTACGGCTTTTCGCGCGTCTCAGACGGCCTTTCGGCGCGCTATTGCTCGCTCCTCTATCTCATAACGAATACAAGCGTGTCGCATCGGATCATCCTATCGTCGTACAGTTACTCGGGAACGTTTCACCGCGCTATCTCGCACAGAAGCTACAGACCCCAGATATTTTGTAGTTGCCATCTTCCTTGTGAGTTCGTCTGTCTTCGCTTCCAGATGTCTTGCTCTTACCGTCTCATAGGTGACTATTGCATGTTCTCGCAGTTCGCATTAACTTTGCGTAACGTATATCACCGTGTTGAAGTACCCGATAGACAAGCTTGAAATAATCAGTTTCTCGTTCCGGAGTCCCAGCATTGTACGTTTCCAGGTCTCGTAGATCGTGTATGCAGGTTCAGAACGTTGATGTGGTTCATCATTGGAAGCACTCACTGGCAGACTCGGAGTTCGTGCTGAAGCCACATGGGCGGGAAGGTCGAACGACCTTCTCATCGAAGATGGTTTACACGGCAACCTGTGTGGTCTCCAACATCCTAAACTGTCCAGCTCGACCCAGCCACCATAATGAATTGCGTTTCTAGCCAGCATATGTCAGGAGAGCGCTCCCGAAGCCTAAAGGACGGAAACACGAATCAGTTGCAGACCAAACAGAATGATGCGAGATTTGACCGTTGTAAATTGCGCATGGCGGGATTGATGGATGCGTCACTAAATTCCCTCTCGGTTGTAGGAAAAGGCGCGGTACGGGGTGGGACTTGGGATGTGCGGCACCGCACCTACATAGATATTCACATCGCATTCTGCGTGCCCCACGCATCGGTGCACGTTGCGCAGACTGGCAATGAAGGAGATTTGTGAAGACGATTTGATATGTCGGGAGATAAGCTTGAAACCGAACGCGTATAAGGTGCAGATCACGACGAATGCTGCAGTGTATGCTCGCGATGCCATGAATGTCCGAGGCATGAGATGTACCGCAGACACGGAGACCATCGACTGTCCTAATGGCCGACCTTGATCTGTTCTAGGTGGCACCTCACGAAAGAGGGTTCGAGGCGGAACAATATTCTCCGGATGTCTGCGTTCAAGTCGCGGGCGACGCTGGGGTGTTTCCAGCACGGAAGAGCATTCCGTAGGTGACATCGGTAAGCATCCTCCGTCACCATCGCGACTGCAACAAGTGTCTATTGAGGTCAGCTAGCGGTCGCGGGAAGAACCACCTTGGAGACTCTGTACACGGAAGTGTGGAAAGGATGACGGATTTCGAGTGAGGCGTCGATGTGCAAGACAACCCGGTAATGGAAGGGATCTCAATCGCGACGAAGGCGAGGCAGGAATATTACGAACAGGGGTGTACAGCCAAGAAAGATCGAACGGCTGGATGAGACTAAAGCGGAGAGAATTGAAGACGAAGCTGCTGCTTTGGGCGGGTGTAGTGACTGCGTGGTACTTTCAATCTTTGACATTCGTCGGGGGTCTTCCGTACAGACGGAAGGCTTGACGGACGTCTGTTTCGAAGAAACGTCCCGACACAGCATAGATCAAGCCCGCGTATGCAGGATGTTACCATATGGTCGACGATAATGTGGTTACGACCGACAAAAAGCTCAGCCTGTTGGAAGCGACTATCATCAGTAGTCGGACTACAGTGTGCGTTTGCCAGGTGGGCCTGAGTAGTGTTGTCAGTGAAATCCGTTCGTGAGGCTGAAGCACGCTGGGCAAAACAGGAGTCCGAGGATTTTGTTACGCACTTGAGGACAAGTATAAGGAAATACGAACAGAGGAGGAAACGACAAAAGAAGCCATCGTTGAGTTTTGACTGTTGGGTAGCTCGTCTAGTCGTTTCTTCCCGTCCCCATACAACTTTGAGCGCGACTCCCTCGTCGATAACTGTCGGGTCACGACAATGACGACGACACGAGTGGGGCGTGGATTGGGGTGAGAGTAAGCGCCCGGAGATGATTATGGGTGTGTGAAATGATGTACATCGATAAGGGGACACGTGTATGGCATGCGACGAACCGTACCGTGAGTAGACGACTGCTCATCATTTCTTCCATCCCTCTGTCACTTGGCGAAGCATGTTTCAGACAAAAAGCAGGCGGTCAAGGAATGGTGAGCACACAGGCGAGACGGTTGAGAATGGGATACTGACAGAGACACAAGAGTCTGGTAAAAACAATTCCTCCTCTGGCAGCATTCCACAGCAGGTGGCGTCGATCGAAATCGATGGTCAAAATGACATCTACTCAGTCGCCTTCCTCGTTGATGGGAAGCACATCGTGGGCGGTGGTGAGGAAGGAAAGATTCGACGTTGGCGAGTGGAAGACGGCAGGGAGGTGGGGATGCCAATGGATGCAGGGAGTACTGTTTACGACATTGCGGTGTCACGAGACGGAAAGTGGGTCGTAAGTGGGACGCGGAATGGGGAGGTGACGGTGTGGAATGCGGAGAGCCACGACAAGGTGACCCAATTCGAAGCACACCGCGATGTGACACAATACAGAGCACACAGCAAGTCAGTGTGGGCGGTGGACGTCTCACCGGATGGGACGAGAATTGCGACCGGATCGTATGACAAGACTGCCTGCGTCTGGTCGCTCTCGACTGGCGAGCGACTGCTCGGCCCCTTCAAACACGACAACTCCGTTGTTGCAATCAAGTTCTCACCCGACGGACGCCTCATTGCCACTGCCACGTGGGACCGCAAGTCTGTTCGGATCTACGACAGTCAGAACGGTCACTGCCTCGTCGACGTCCCAATCAAAGTCAGCTCATTGCAGAACCAATCCCTCGCGTGGACCAGTGATAGCGAGCAACTCTTTGCATTATCATGGGATGGCAAGATCCACTGTCTTGACGTGTCCACCGGGACGACGCGCTCTCAATGGCCCATCCACAGCAACAATTACCCCGGTTGCATCGCCCTGGCAAGCAACGGCACATTCATCACTTCTTCTGCAAACTCGTCGGTCTCGTTTTGGGACACTACGACACACCAGCAAATTGGGTTTGTCATCCAGCACAAGACTCGTGTCGGGTCGGTGGCTATCTCAGCAAACTGCGACTTTGTGATGAGCGGAGGCCAGACGATCCGGCTTCACAGTCTCTACGACATCCTTCCTTCACCCTACTCTGATAGTGTAAGTGCGCTTGGATCGAGATCTCGCTGCCTGACGCAGTTTTCTGATCACAAACTGCGTTGTTGACTGCTGTAGATGTTCCCTGAGCGGGCCATGCGGCGCATAAGGGAGGAAAAGGCCGATCTGGAGAGGACAATAGAGTCCCTTCACGCACAGGAAGAGGACTCAAGTACGGCTATATTACCGCCCTGAATCGCGCGTCGTTGACATCCACGTTCATTAGGCAACAAAATTGCGCATCTCGAAGGAACTATCCAGCAACTCCGAATCCAACTCTCCGACTCCCAGGATTCCCTCAATAAGACCGTCGAGTCCCTTCGCGTGCAGGAGATGAACTCGAGTGCGTTCACCACTGGCCTGACTCGTGCTTCGTTGACATCCCTGTTCATTAGAAAGCAAAATCACCGATGTCGAACACCAACTCCGCACTCAACATGCCGATTACGAGCGCAGAATAGATAGCCTCCTCCAGATCGTTCACGCGCACGAGCAGAAACATAGATGCGAAGCCCTATATGCCGAGGGCCGCATCATCGATGCTGCACTCTCACTTCTCGAGATCATTGACACCGCAAGCGAGGAGGTCAGGGCCAACAGCCTGCTAGCGGACTGGCTTGCAAGTGAGTTTTCACGTCGTGCACGAGGATTGGCTATTCAATTTCTAGCATCAGAATTCAAGAGCCAATGCATATCGACGTTGGAAACTATTGGAGACGAGGCATCGGGCACCGAAAAGCAAGAAGAAGCGGTCACAGCCTACTCTACCGCGTTGTTACTCAGTTCCTCGACCCCGAACAGCTTGCTAATGAAGTGGGCGAGCAGCGTGTTGACTCGTAGCTCAGCAGACGAAGCATTGCGCGCCGCCGCCCAGGTAGGCTTTACATGATAGTCTGAAGCTGGATGTTGACAGTCTTCGGATCAGTTCAAGCTTCCAAGTTTTCTGATTTACCGCACAATCTGCGATGCTCTTGAAGTGAATGGTAGTGTTTCGAAGGCAGTCGAGTGTTTCCGACAGATGCAGGGCGACCTAGCAGAGGACACGAAGTCTATGGATGAAATCGACTGGATTGCTGGTGAGGGTTTCTACTTAGTTCGTGGTTCCCAGTCTTTTCTGACGTTGAATATTAGACTTCAAAGCGCGTTGTCTCACAACGTTAGAGCAACACGGAGATGTCGCCATGGGCTCTACTTCATTCAAAGATGCCGTCGTTCATTACACTACAGCGTTGACCCTCAATCCTTCATCGACCAACCTTTTGATCAAGCGAAGCAAAGCACGAGCTGAGATTGGATCATGGCAAGATTCGCTGGACGATGCTGATGCGGTATGTGTATCCCGATCTTCAACGGAGAAAATAATCAATATGATCTTAGGCCATCAAACGCGACCCGTCATCTCCACGTGGCTATGAAAGAAGGCATGCAGCACTCCTTGGCACTCACCGTTACGATGAAGCAATCGATGCGTATAACGATATGCTTCAGAAGCTTGAACACTCTTCTGATCCCGTTACTCGAGGTAAATATATTCTCATTCGAACGAGAGCATCGCCTGAGGGTTCTGGCTCTTGCAGAATTGCGTAACCACTATGTGAGCCCATCCCAGACAGTGGTGGCTATCCACAGCTCTGTCAAACGGACCCAGCGTGACTCCCCGCTTGTCCTCATCGACACGGATACCGGTCGTCTTTGTGGCAAGCAACAGCGTATGGATGAATTCGAAGCCGATCCAACATTCAAAGGGCTCGCAGCATCTATTACGACGCGACGCGACAACTCTCGCATCACACAGACCGTTCAGCAATACTTCCAATACGCCACGTTCTCCCATACTTGGGAGGCAGCTGAATCCGAACCGCGATTCCAGGATGTCCTTGATAAAACGGTACACGAACTGGCTGCATCATCCACTGTCCTGAAGCTGGTGATGTTCTGTAGGACAGTGCGGGAAGCTGGGTTTCGCTGGGCGTGGTCTGACACATGTTGTATCGACAAAACGGATGGCCCAGTACTTCAGGAATCCCTGACATCAATGTTCAAGTGGTATCACGAGTCCGCCCTCACGATCGTTCACCTAAAGGGGGTACGATCTGACTCGGAGCTGCGTGCTCTGATCAGGAGTCTCTGGAACACCCGTGCATGGACATTGCAAGAGTTCTTTGCATCCCGGGTCATCCGTTTCTACACCGAAGATTGGAAGCCTTATCTTCCTGACGAGAGTGTGTATAACCACAAGGATTCACCCACAATCATGGCTGAGATGGCGGCCGCAACCGGTATTGATGTAAAAGTCCTGCTCTCTCTCCAACCCGGATCAGAGGATGTACGACAGAAACTTTGTCTTGCGGCGATGCGCATCGCTACAAAACAAGAGGATATAGCTTATTCGCTGTTCGGTATCTTTGACGTCTCCATCCAAGCCAATTACGGTGAGGGTCAGCAACGTGCTCTGGGCCGCCTATTGCAAGAGGTGTTGACTCGGTCAGGGGATGTGAGCATTCTAGCTTGGACAGGGAAGGCATCCGACTATAACAGCTGCCTTCCTGCGGATATTGGTGTATATCGCGAGTCAGAGTCACTCTATATTCCGTCGCCAATCGGAGATGGCGAGATGGACGTGTTGGTTTCGGAACTACGGACATCCTCGTATCTCGATTCGGCCTTGATGCTCTACGATCGCATCGTCAATCTCCCATCCCCGCGTCTTGCCAGCCGTCGGCTGAGTTTATCTTGCATCGCGTTTCCGTTGAAAGGCACATTGGTCCGAAGCAGTGATTCTCAGGCTGTGTATCGTGCCATGACATCTGGACTGGGGAACGTTGAGATCAAAACGACGGAGGACTTGTCCGGCCTGAACAATCTGGTACTCGTACATCCATGGCTGAGGTGCCTTCTTGATCCTGCCCTTCCTTCGAAGGATCTCATTGTGGACGATGACGCTGAACCGCTCACCCCCGTCGACGAGGACGCCGAGTCCGATTCGCTCTCTCCCTTCACACCACACATCACATCCCCTTCATACGACAAACTCACCAGAGCGTTACAGCTTTTCGCGCGTCTCAGACAGCCTTTCGGCGCGCTATTACTCGCTCCTCTGTCCCACAATGAATACAAACGCGTTGCATCGGATCACCCTATCGTCGTACAGTTACTCGGGAACGTCTCGCCGCGCTATCTCGCACAGAAGCTACAGACCCCAGATATCTTGTAGTTGCCATTTTCTTGACGAGTTCGTCTTTCTTCGTTTCTGGATCTCTTACTCTTGTCGCCTCAGGAGTGACTGTTGCATATTCTCGCAGTTCGGATTGCTTTGCATAACATATATCATCCTGTTTGAAGCACGCGATTGGCATCGTGGCAGTCTTTGTTGTAACTCGTCGGTTGGGCAGTAGCCTGGATGATCACAGGGACCGGGACAGGTCTCCAACAAGGAATTGTTCGCACGAGCGAGTGCGCATCCCACCAAGTCAGCGTCAACAAATTCAGAGGCCGTGCCTTGGGCCAAATCTACTCGACTAGGTGGTGCGCCGCACTTTCTATTTACCCCACGATAAGCACAGTGTTGATCACACCGGGCGGTACATACATACATTTAACCAAGTACACTTTAGAAAAATGTGGTTCTCCCCACTCGTTGTAGGTTCTCTATCTCCAACCTAGTTTCGTCTGCGCAGCATTTAGCTCGATAGACAAGTTCGACATGATCAACTCCTCGTTCCCAGCGTTGTACGTCCATTCTTCGATCTTCCCGTCATTCCGTGTCACCGTCGTTGGCTGCTGGACACCCAAGAATGGTAATCGGCTCGAGTTTGTGACGAATAGTGTTCAGTTCTCCCTTGCTCTCAATTCGGCATTGCTTGCGAAGAAGCTCAAAGTGCTGTTCGCCCTCGCCCCCGGAGGGCTGATTTCGCTGGCGTCGACGTAAGGATTTCCCCACACGCCCTGCCGTATTCAAAGATACGGGAAGCGAGTAAGGTCCCTGGCGCGCCTCGTAGATCGTGTAGGTAGCTTCCTAGTGCAAGGGCAAGAAGAAGCTGTCTCGAAGATGAGCATTGATGTGACTAATGGGAACGCTCAGAGTTGTGTTTGCACCTGAAAAGGTGGAACGACGGACTCGGATCAAGGATGGGCTCTTCGCCTGGAAAATGGCCAGATCCGTGATCTTCTCCTCCAACATCCCAAACATATTGCGCACACCAAGCTTGATGTCGCCACCATAATAAATTGCATTTGTGGCCAGCGTACGTGAGGGGGCGCTCTGAAGCCTGAAGGGCGAAAGTACGAATCAGCTACGAAAATGATTTCACCATCAGGAATGGCATATTGCAGGGGTGTTCAGGCTAACGTTTGATTCGCCTCCATCGTCATCGCCACATTTCGAGGCCGTCTCCGTAGTTCCATGTGGACAAGATTTCGTAAGTTCGTCGACGTTCCGTTGATTGACCATATTGCCGCTGGGTCACCAGAGTTTCATTGTAGCTGTAGGAGAATATTCATGATAGGTTCGGTTGTGATGGCAAATGGAATGAGTCAATGCTGACCATTTAGGGTATCCAGTTTTCCGTCACACTGAATTGACTCAGAGAGATTCGCGCCAGTAAGTATTACCGTCCCTGAAATAAGCTCAATTTTTTGTTCAATCCCGAGGTTACTGGCAGTATTAAGTTCTTTGAGGGTGTTGAGGACGAGTACGTTCGAAGTGGTCCGGTCTGGATAAACGCGCTCTGGTCATGGATGTGGATTACCACGAAATTGCGTAACATCTAGACGTTTAGCAGGGGACTAGGCAGTCAAAAGAGGGCCAGTCTCGATTGTGCGAGCGACGGGGGTTGAACCACAGGTGTCTTTCTCGTCCTCCGGACGTCTTCCCTGACTCGTTAAGGTGGTTTCCGCGAAAGGCCTCCTTTCGGGCCACACCACAAACTCCAGATTTGCAGAGGCCCTGGATAAATGGATGTATCATGAGCAGGCGACGTTTCCTATGGTGAATGTACACGAGATCAAAAGCAAGATGGTCGAGATTGTTGCAGATGGCTCTGGAGGTGATTCGGGAAGTGATTTGGGGGAGGAGAAAATGCCTACAGAGCAGGATCATGGGTGGTGAGTTATTCTGGACCCCAAGACGGGGGTGAATACGCCTTGTCACTATCCTCGAGTGCCCCGAGTGCTGCGTAGCCTGTTCCTTCGCGGTTTCTCGATTCCGCCACCCTCGTCAATGGTTCCTCCATCGACACTTCGGAGGGCATCTCCACGACCGCAACGGGTGTCCACTGAGATGAGGGTAATTGGTAATTGGCAGTGGCGACGTATAGAACCATATGGGAGACACTGCATAATGGTGTAGGAGGAATGATGAACCTCGAGCGAGGCATCAACTTGAATGTATGAGTCAACTCGCAATGGAGGCGAGGCAAAAATAGGAAAAGGGTGTGCAGCTCAGAAGGACCAACTGGCTAGGTGAGACGACGGTGCTCAAGGGTATCAAGCGGAGGGAGTTCGAGGTGAGGCTACTGTTTTACGCGGGTCCAATATTGAAGGGTTGGGCACAGATAGAAGGCTTAACGGACGTCGGTTTTCGCAGATATCCCATTCTGCATACCATATGAATCTTACGACTGATGAAAGACTCGGTTTTCGGAAGCGACCATTCCTAGTAGTCAGACCACACCGTCCGTGTGCCAGGCGTGCCTCAAGTGCGGCTGAGTGGGCTTGTGGATGAAATTTGTTCGTGAGGATGAAGCGCTTGATAAAACAAGAATGGAAGTGTGTTGTCACGCATTTCATGACAGGTATATGGAGACATGGACAAAGTAGGATGCGACAAACGAACCCTTGTCGCGGTCGTTGAGTTCTCGCTGTTGCGTAACCACTTTAGTCGTTGCTTCTCGTCCCCACATCACTTTGAGCGCGATCACCCTATTGGTGACTCTCGGGTCACACGGGTGGGGTGTGCATTGGGGTGAAAACAAGCGCCGGGAAATGATTGTGTGTGACCTGAAGGAAGCACGTGTATGGCAAGCGATAGGAAAGGCGTACCGTGAGTGTGCGACCGCGCCTCATTTCTCCCATCCCTCTGTTACCTGGCCAAGCATGTTTCAGAGAAAGAGCAGGCGGGCAAGGAATGGTGAGCAGACAACTAAGAAGTTCGAGAATGGGATACTAACACGGACCCAAGAGTCTGGTGAAAACAGTTCATCCTCTAGCATCGTTCGACAGAAAGCGAAGTCGATCGAAATCGATGGTCAATATGACATATGCTCAGTCGCCTTCCTCATTATTGATGGGAAGCACGTCGTGGGAGGTGGTTACAAAGGAAAGATTCGACGTTGGCAAGTGGAAGATGGCAGGGAGGTGGGGACACCAATGGATGCGGGGAGCACTGTTTGCAGCATTGCGGTGTCACGAGATGGAAAATGGGTCGTGAGTGGGACGGGGAGTGGCGAGGTCATGGTGTGGAATGTGGAGAGCCACGAAAAGGCGACACAATTCAAGGGACACAGCCATGCAGTGTATGCGGTGGATGTCTCTCCGGATGGGACGAAAATCGCGACCGGATCGTATGACAAAACTGTCTATGTCTGGTCGCTTTCGACTGGCCAGCGACTGCTCGGCCCCTTCCAACACGACTACTCCGTTGTTGCAGTCAAGTTCTCGCCCAACGGACGCCTCATCGCCACTGCCACGTGGAACCGCAAGTGCGTTCGGATCCACGACAGTCAGAACGGCCGCCTCCTCATCGACGTCCCAATCGAAGTCAGCTCGCTGTTCAATCAATCTCTCGTTTGGACCAGCGATAACAAGCAACTCTTTGCGTTATCTTCCGACGGCAACATCCACTGTCTCGACGTGTCCACCGGGACGACGCGCTCTCAATGGCCTATCCACAGCAACCATGACCCCGGTTGCATCGCCCTGGCAAGCAACGGCACATTCATCGCTTCTTCTGCAAACTCGTCGGTCTCGTTTTGGAACACTACGACGCACCAGCAAATTGGGTCTGTCATCCAGCACAAGAGTCGTGTCGGGTCGATGGCTATCTCAGCAAACCGCGACTTTGTGATGAGCGGAGGCCAGACAATCACGCTTCACAGTCTCTACGACATCCTTCCTTCACCCTACTCTGATAGTGTAAGTGTGCTTGGATCAAAATCACGCTACCTGACGCAGTTTTCTGATCACAAACCGCGTTATTGACTGCTCTAGATTTTCCCTGAGCGGCCCATGCAGCGCATGAGGGATCTCGAGAGGACAATTGAATCCCTTCACGCACAGGAAGAGGACTCAAGTACGGCTATATTACCGCCCTGAATCGCGCGTCGTTGACATCCACGTTCATTAGGCAACAAAATTGCGCATCTCGAAGGAACCATTCAGCAACTCCGGATCCAACTCTCCGACTCCCAGGATTCCCTTAATAAGACCGTCGAGTCCCTTCGCGTACAGGAGATGAACTTGAGTGTGTCCACCTCCACCCTGGCTCGCGCTGCATTGACATCCTTGTCCATTAGAGCGCAAAATCGTCCATCTCGAACAGCAACTCTCCACTTCACATGCCGATTGCCAACGCAGAACAGATGGCCTCCTCCAGATCGTTCACGCCCATGAGCAGAAACATAAATGCGAAGCCCTGTATGCCGAGGACCGCATAATCGATGCTGCACTCTCACTTCGCGAGATCATTAACACCGCAAGCGAGGAAGTCAGAGCCAATAGCCTGCTAGCGGACTGGCTTACGAGTGAGTTTTCGCGTCGTGCACCAGGATAGGCTATTCAATTTCTAGCATCAGAATTCAAGAGCAAATGCATTTCGACATTGGCAATCATTGGAGACAAGGCATCGAGCGACGAGAAACAAGAAGAAGCGGTCACAGCCTACTCTACCGCGTTGTTACTCAGTCCCTCGACCCCGAACAGCTTGCTAATGAAGTGGGCGAGCATCGTGTTGATTAGTGGCTCAGCAGACGAAGCATTGAGCGCCGCCGCTCCGGTAGGCTTTACATGATGGTCTGAAGCTGGATGTTGACAGTCTTCGGATCAGTTCAAGCGTCCAAGTTTTCTGATCTACCGCACAATTTGCGATGCTCTTGAAGTGAATGGTCGTGTTTCGGAGGCAGTCGAGTGTTTCCGCCAGATGCAGGGCGAGCTAGGAGGGGACACGGAGTCTATAGGTGAAAGCGACTGGGTTGCTAGTGGGGATTTCCTACTTCGTTCGTTGTCCCCAGTCTTTTCTGACGTTGAACATTAGACTTCAAAGCGCGCTGTCTCACGACCTTAGAGCAACGCGGAGATGTCGCCATGGGCTCTGCTTCATTCAAGGATGCCGTCGTTCATTATACTACAGCATTGATCCTCAATCCTTCATCGACTGACCTTTTGACCAGGCGAAGCAAAGCACGGGCTGAGATTGGATCATGGCAAGATTCGCTGGACGATGCTGATGCGGTACGTGTATCCCAATCTACAAGGGAGCAAATAGTGAATGTTATCCCAGGTAATCAAACTCGATCCGTCATCTCCACGTGGCTACGAAAGGAGGCATGCAGCACTCTTTGGCGCTCGCTGTTACGATGAAGCAATTAATGCGTATAACAATATGCTTCTGAAGCTTGAACAATCTCCGGATCCTACTGCTCGAGGTAAATATTTTCTCATTCGAATGAGAGCATTACCTCAAGGTTCTGCTCCCCGCAGAATTGCGTAACCACTATGTCAGCCCATCGCAGACGGTGGTGGCTATCCATGGCTCTGTCAAACGGACCCAGCGTGATGCGCCGCTTGTCCTCATCAACACGGATACCGGTCGTCTTTGTGGCAAGCAACAGCGTATAGATGAATTCGAAGCTGGTTCAAAATTCAAAAAGCTCGTTGCATCCATTACGACAAGGCGCGACAACTCTCGCATCACACAGACCGTTAAGGAATACTTCCGATACGCCACGTTCTCCCATACTTGGGAGGGAGCCGAAGCCGAACCGCTATTCCAGGATGTCCTTGATAAAACGGTACACGAACTGGCTGCATCATCCACTGTCCTGAAGTTGGGGATGTTCTGTAGGACAGTACGGGAAGCTGGTTTCCGCTGGGCATGGTCTGACACATGTTGTATCAACAAAACGGACGGCCCAGTGCTTCAGGAATCCCTGACATCAATGTTTAAATGGTACCACGAGTCTGCCCTGACGATCATTCACCTGAAGGGTGTATACTCTGACTCGGAGTTGCATGCTCTCATCAGGAGTCTCTGGAACACCCGTGCATGGACATTGCAAGAGTTCTTTGCATCTCGGATCATCCGCTTCTACACCGAAGATTGGAAGCCTTACCTTCCTGACGAGAGTGTGTATAACCACAAGGATTCACCCGCAATCATGGCTGAGATGGCAGCCGCAACCGGGGTTGACGTACAAGTTTTGCTCTCTCTCCGACCCGGATCAGAGGACGTACGACAGAAACTTTGCCTTGCCGCCACGCGCATAGCCACAAAAGAAGAGGATATAGCTTACTCCCTCTTCGGTATCTTTGACGTCTCTATCCAAGCCAATTATGGTGAGGGTCAACAACGTGCTGTAGGCCGCCTGTTGCAAGAGGTATTGACTCGGTCAGGGGATGTCAGCATTCTAGCCTGGACAGGGAAGGCATCCGACTATAACAGCTGCCTTCCTGCGAAGATTGGTGTTTATCGCGAGCCAGCATCGCCCTATATTCCGTCGCCACTCGAGGATGCCGAGATGGATGCGTTGGTTTCGGAACTACGGACATCCTCATATCTCGACTCGGCTTTAATGCTATATGATCGCGTCGTCAATCTCCCATCCCCGCGTCTTGTCAGCCGCCGGTTGAGTTTATCTTGCATCACGTTTCCGTTGAAAGGCACATTGGTCCCAAGCAGTGATTCTCCGCCTGTGTATCGTGCCATGACATCTGGACTCGGGAACGTCGAGATCAAGACCACGGAGGACTTGTCTGGCCTGAACAATCTGGTGCTCGTGCATCCATGGCTGCGGTGCCTTCTTGATCCTGCCCTTCCTCCCAAGGATCTCATTGTGGACGATGACGCTGAACCGCTCACCCCTGTCGACGAGGACGCCGAGTCCGATGGGCTCTCTCCCTTCACACCGCACACCATATCCCCTTTATACGACAAGTTCACCAGAGCGTTACGGCTTTTCGTGCGTCTCAGACAGCCTTTCGGCGCGCTATTACTCGCTCCTCTGACCCACAATGAATACAAACGCGTTGCATCGGATCACCCTATCGTCGTACAGTTACTCGGGAACGTCTCGCCGCGCTATCTCGCACAGAAGCTACAGACCCCAGATATCTTGTAGTTGCATATCTTTGGAGAATTCGTCTGTCTTCATTTCTGGATCTCTTGCTCTTGTCGCCTCCGAAGTGACTATTGCATATTCTCGCAGTTCGGATTGCTTTGCATAACATATATCTTCCTGTTTGAAGTTCCCGATAGACAAGTTCGAAATAATCAGTTTCTCGTTCCGGAGTCCCAACGTTGTACGTCCATCCTTTGATCTTCCCGTCATTTCGTGTCACCGTCGTTGGCTGTCGCGGAGAATGGTAATCATCTCGAGTTTCCCTCCAATAGACTACTCTCCATTGCTCTCAAAGCACGGCTCGCTTCAGCAAGGTAGCTTTCGCCGTCGTCAACGTAGGCGTTGCTCCACACGGTCCCTACCGTGTTCCAGGTCTCGTGGATCGTGTATGCAGGTTCAGAACGTTGATGTGGTTCATCATTAGAAGCACTCACCGGCAGACTCGGAGTTCTTGCTGAAGCCACATGAATGAGAAAGTCGAGCGACTGATCAAAAACGATCCCTTCTCATTGAAGATGGTTTACACGGCAACACGGATGGTCTCCAACATTCCAAACCGCCCAACTCGACCCAGCCACCTCTAGTCAGCGCATGTGAAATATGCAGCATCACACCTACGCATATATTCACATCGCCTTCTGCGCGCCCTACGCATCGGAGCATGTTACGCGGACTGGCAATGAAGGAGAATTACAAAGACGATTTGGTATGTCTGGAAATTAGCATGAAACCGAACGCGTATAGGGTGCGGATCACGATGAGCGCTGTGGTGTAATTTTCGCGGTGCCATGAATGTCTGAGGTATGAGATGTACCGCAGACACGGAGACCGTTGATCGTCCCAATGGCCGACCTTGATCTGTTCTAGGTCGCACCTCGCGAAAGACGGTTCGAGGTGGAACGATATTCTCTGAATGTCTGCGTTCACGTCGCGGACAACGCTAGAGTGTTTCTAGCACGGAAGAGCATTCCGTAGGTGACATCGGTAGGCACCGGCTCTTCCGAAAGACCTCTTCTCGGGGTACAGCACAGACTCTAGATTTGCAGGGTCAGGAATAAATGGATGTATTATGCGCAGACGACGTCTCCTATCGCGACTTTGATACGAGAGTGAAAGGAAGACGGTCGGAAACTGTTGCTCATGGCTCTGGGGGAGGAAAACAATGCTTACAGAGCAAGACCATGAGTGGCGAGCTGTTATGGACCCCGGGACGACGATCGACGAGTGAATATGCCTGTTCGCCATCCCCGAGTGCCCTGAATGCTGCGTAACTTGTTCCTTGGCTGTTTCTCGTTCCCGCCAATGTCGAGAAATTTTCCTCTATCGACAATTCGGAGGTCACAACTACGGCTGCAACAAGTGTACATTGAGGTCAGTCACGGTGGTGTAGAAAGGACGACGGATTTCGAGTGAGGTGTTGTTGTGCAAGACAACCTGGTAATGGAAGCGATCTCAATCGCGACAAAGGCGAGGCAGGAATATTACGACAGGGGTGTACAACCAAGAAAGATCGAACGGCTGGGTAAAACTAGGGCGTTGAAGTGCATCAAGCGGAGAGAATTCGAGACGAAGCTGGTGCTTTGGGCGGGTGTAGTGACTGCGTGGTGCTTTCAATCTTTTCAGATTCGTTGGGGGCCTTCCGCAGGACAGAAGACTTGACGGATGTCTTTTTCATAGAAACATCCCGACACTAGATCGAGCTCGTGTATGCAGGATGTCACCATATGGTCGACGATAATGTGGGTACGACCGACAAAAAGCCCAATCTGTTGGAAGCGACTATCACCAGTAGTCAGATTACAGTGTGCGTTTGCCAGGTGGGCCTGAGTGGTGTTGTGGGTGAAATCCGTTAGTGGGGCCGAAGCACGCTTTGCACAACAAGAATCGATGGATTTTGTTACCCACTTTATGACATGTATAGGGGGGTACGAACAAAGGATGAAGTGACAAAAGAAGCCACCATTGAGTTCTGACTGTTGGATGGCTCGTTTAGACGTTCCTTCCCGTCTCCACACAACTTTGAGCATGACTTCCCCATCGACAACTCTCAGGTCATCACAATGGCGACGACACGAGTGGGGTGTGCCGGAGATCATTATGGGTGTGTGAAATGATGTAGATCGATAAGAGGACACGTGTATGGCAGGCGACAAACCGTACCGTGTGTAGACGACGGCTCATCATTTCTTCCATCGTTCTGTCAGCTGGCCAAGAATGTCTACAAGAGAAAGTAGGGAATCAAGGAATGGTGAGCAAAAGAGCGAGAGGTTTGAAAGTGGGATAATGATGGGGACCCAAGAGTCTAGTGAGAACAGTCCCTCCTCTAGCACCGCTCAACAGCGAGCGAAACCGATCGAAATCGATGGTCGAGGTGACATATACTCAGTCGCCTTCCTCGTTGATGGAAAGTGCGTCGTGGGCGGTGGCAGGGAAGGTAAGATTCGCCGTTGGCGAGTGGAAGATGGCAGGGAGGTGGGGACGCCAATGGATGCGGGGAGCACTGTTTGCAGCATTGCGGTGTCACGAGATGGAAAATGGGTCGTGAGTGGGACGGGGAGTGGCGATGTGGTGGTGTGGAATGTGGAGAGTCACGAAAAGGCGACACAATTCAAGGGACACAGCCATGCAGTGTATGCGGTGGATGTCTCTCCGGATGGGACGAGAGTTGCGATTGGGTCGTATGACTTGGCTGTCTGCGTCTGGTCGCTCTCGACTGGCCAACAATTGCTCGGCCCCTTCAACCACGACAACAGCGTTGCTGCAGTCAAATTCTCACCCGACGGACGCCTCATCGCCACTGCCACGTGGATTCCCGAGTCTGTCCGGATCTACGACAGTCAGAACGCCCGCCCTCTCGTCGACGTCCCAATCAAAGTCACTGGCTCGTGGCGGAACCAATCTCTCGCTTGGTCTAGCGATAGCGAGCAACTCTTTTCGTTATCTCGCGATGGCAACATCCACTGTCTCGACGTTTCTACCGGGACGATGCGCTCTCAATGGCCCATCCACAGCAACAATGAACCCGGCTGCATCGTCCTGGCAGGGAACGGGAGATTCATTGTAGTTTCCGCAAACTCGTCGGTCTCTTTCTGGGACACTGGGACGTACAAACAAATTGGGTCTGTCGTCCCACACACAGCTCGCGTCGACTCGATGGCTACCTCAGCAAACCACGACCTTGTGATGAGCGGAGGTCTGACAATCACGCTTCACAACCTTTACTATGACATCCTTCCATCATCCTATTCTGACAATGTAAGTGCGTTTGGATCAAAATCGCGCTGCGTGACGCAAATTCCTGATTACAAACCGTGTTGTTGACTGCTACAGACTTTGCCTGAGAGGGCCAGCATGCATCTCACGAGGGAGGAAAAGGCCGATCTCGAGAGGACAATCGAGTCCCTTCGTGCACAAGGGGAGAAATTAAGTGCGTTTATTAGCACCCTGGCTCAGGTGTCGTTGACATCCACGTTGATTAGACAACAAAATCGCGCGTCTCGAAGGAACCATCCAGCAACTGCGGATCCAACTCTCCGACTCCCAGGATACCCTGAAAAAGACCATCGAGTTGCTTCGTGCACAGGAGATGAACTCGAGTGCGTGCATCGCCGCCCTGACTCGCACTTCATTGACATCCCTGTCCACTAGAACGCAGAATAGATAGCCTCCGTCAGATCCTTCATACCCACGAACAGAAACATAAATGCGAAGCCCTGTATGCCGAAGGCCACATAATTGATGCTGCTCTCTCTCTTCTCGATATCATCAACACCGCAAGCGAGGAGGTCAGAGCCAACAGCCTGCTAGTGGACTGGGTTGCGAGTGAGTTTTCGCGTCGCGCACCTGGATAGACGACTCAACCTCTACCATTAGAATTCAAGAGCCAATGCATATCGACGTTGGAAACTATTGGAGACAAGGCATCGGGCACCGAGAAACAAGAAGAAGCGGTCGCGGCCTACTCTACCGCATTGTTACTCGGTCCCTCGACTCCGAACAGCTCACTAATGAAGTGGGCGAGCATTGTGTTGATTCGTAGCTCGGCAAATGAGGCATTTGGCGCTGCCGTCCAGGTAGGCATCATACAGTATGATAGTCTGAAGCCGGACGTTGACAGTCTTCGAATCAGTTCAAGCTCCCAAGTTTTCTGATCTACCGTACAATTTGCGATGTTCTTGAAGTAAATGGTCGCATTTCGGAGGCAGTCGAGTGTTTCCGACAGATGCAGGGCGAGCTAGGAGAGGACATGAAGTCTGCGGATAAAACTGAGTGGTTCGCCGGTGAGGATTTCCTACCTGGTTCGTGGCCCCGGGTTCTTCTGACACTGAACATCAGACTTTCAAACGCGCTGTCTCAAGACATTGGAGCAATGCGGAGATGTCGCCATGGTTTCTGCATTATATAAAGATGCCGTTGTCCAATATACTTCAGCATTGATCCTCAATCCTTCATCGATAGTCCTTTTGACCAAGCGAAGCAAAGCACGAGCTGAGATTGGATTATGGCAAGATTCACTGGATGATGCTGATGCAGTACGTGTATCTCCATCTACAACGGAGCAAATAGTGAATGTTATCTCAGGCGATCAAACTCGACCCGTCGTCTCCACGTGGCTATGAAAGAAGGCATGCAGCACTCCTTGGCGCTCGCCGTTATGATGAAGCAATCAATGCATATGACGATATGCTTCAGAAGCTTGAACAATCTCCTGATCCTGTTACCCGAGGTAAATATTTTCTCGCTCGATCGCGAGCATTGGCTGAGAGTTCCGCCTCTTGTAGAATCGCGTAACCACTACGTGAGCCCATCGCAGACAATGGCTGCTATTCGTACCTTTGTCAAACGGACTCAGCGTGATGCCCCGCTCGCCCTTATTAACACGAAGACCGGTCGTCTTTGTAACAAGCAGGAGTGTATAAATGAATTCGAAGCAGATCCAACATTCAAGGAGCTCGTTGCGTCCATCACGACAAGACGCGACAACTCTCGCATCACACAAACCGTTCAGCAATACTTCCAATACGCCACGTTCTCCCATACCTGGGAAGGAGCTGAAGCAGAACCGCGATTCCAGGATGTCCTTGATAGAACGGTACACGAACTGGCTGCATCATCCACTGTCCTGAAGCTGGTGATGTTCTGTAGGACAGTGCGGGAAGCTGACTTTTGCTGGGCGTGGTCCGACACATGTTGTATCAACAAAACGGACGGTCCAGTGCTCCAGGAGTCCCTGACGTCAATGTTTAAATGGTACCACGAGTCTGCCCTCACGATCGTTCACCTAAAGGGGGTACGATCTGACTCGGAGCTACGCGCTCTGATCAGGAGTCTCTGGAACACCCGTGCATGGACATTGCAAGAGTTCTTTGCATCCCGGGTCATCCGTTTCTACACCGAAGATTGGAAGCCTTACCTTCCTGACGAGAGTGTGTATAACCACAAGGATTCACCCGCAATCATGGCCGAGATGGCAGCCGCAACCGGAGTTGATGTCAAAGTCTTGCTCTCTCTCCAACCTGGATCAGAGGATGTACGACAGAAACTTTGTCTTGCGGCGATGCGCATCGCCACGAAACAAGAGGACATAGCTTACTCGCTGTTCGGTATCTTTGACGTCTCCATCCAAGCCAATTACGGTGAGGGTCAGCAACGTGCTCTGGGCCGCCTGTTGCAGGAGGTGTTGACTCGGTCAGGGGATGTCAGCATTCTAGCTTGGACAGGGAAGGCATCCGACTATAATAGCTGCCTTCCTGCGGAGATTGTTGTATATCGCGAGCCAGCATCACCCTATATTCCGTCGCCACTCGAGGATAGCGAGATGGACGTGTTGGTTTCGGAACTACGGACATCCTCGTATCTCGACTCGGCTTTGATGCTCTACGATCGCATCGTCAATCTCCCATCCCCGCGTCTTGCCAGCCGTCGGTTGAGTTTATCTTGCATCATGTTTCCGCTGAAAGGCACATTGGTCCGAAGCAGTGATCCTCAGGCTGTGTATCATGCCATGACATCTGGACTTGGAAACGTCGAGATCAAGACAACGGAGGACTTGTCTGGCCTGAACAATCTGGTACTCGTGCATCCATGGCTGCGGTGTCTTCTTGATCCTGCCCTTCCTTCCAAGGATCTCATTGTGGACGATGACGCTGAACTGCTCACCCCCGTCGACGAGGATGCCGAATCCAATGGGCTCTCCCCCTTCACACCACACACCATATCCCCTTCATGCGACAAACTCACCAGAGCGTTACGGCTTTTCGTGCGCCTTAGACAGCCTTTTGGCGCACTATTACTTGCTCCTCTCTCCCACAATGAGTACAGGCGTGTTGCATCGGATCACCCTATCGTCGTACAGTTACTCGGGAACGTTTCACCGCGCTATCTCGCGCAGAGGTTACGGGCGCCAGATATCTTGTAGTTACCATCTTCTTGGCGAGCTCGTCTGTCTTCGTTTCCAGACCTCTTGCTCTTACCATCTCATACGTGACCATAGTATGTATGTTCTCGCAGTTTGGGTTGCTTTGTGTGACATATATCATCCTGTCTGCAGTACCTGATGCATCATAGCAGTCGTCGTTGTAACTCGGCGGCCAGGCAGTAGCCAGGATGATCACAGGGACCAGGAACGGTCTCCAAGTTAGTGTGCTTCTTGGGTCTTGGGTTAACAAATTCAGGGGCCATATCTACTCGATCGACTGGGTGATGCGCCGCAGACGTAGCATTTTCTGTTTCCCCCACGATAAGTGCACACTCTCAAATATACAGCCCAGTTTCATCTGTGCAGCGTTCAGCTCGATAGGTAAGTTTGAAATAATCAACTTGTCGTTCCCAGCGTTGTACGTCTATCGTTTGATCTCCCCGCCATTGCGTGTCACCGCCGTCGGCTGCTGGACACAAAATAGGAACCGTCCCGAGTTTCCCACTAATAGAGTACCCCCCCCTTGCGCTCAATTCGGTATTGCTTGCGAAAAAGCTCACAGTGCTGTTCACCCCCGGATGGTAGATTTCGTTGGCGTCAACGTATGCATTTCCCCACACGGTCCCTGCCGTATCCAAAGATACGAGAAGCGAGTAAGCTCTCCGAAGCGCCTCGTAGATCGTATGGTAGCCTCCTAGCTGTGCAAGGGCAAGATCAAGCTGTCTGGGATGTGAGCATTGACGTGACTAGTGGGAGCGCTCAGTGTTGTGTTTGCACCTGAAAAAGATGGGACGACTGATCAAGCATGGTCTCTTCCCATAAGACGACCAAATTCGTGATGTCCTCCTCCAACATCCTAAACATACTGTGCACATCAAGCTCGACGCCGCCACCACAATAAGTTGCATTCGTAGCTAACGCACGTGAGGGTGGCGCCCCGAAGCCTGCAGGGCGGAAGTACGAGTCAGCTGCCGAAATGATTTCACCGCTGGGAATGGCGTATGCCAGGGCTGTTAACGCTAACGTTTGACTCGCCCCCACCATGATCATCATCGCCATGTTTCGAGACCGCCTCCGTAGTTCCAGGTGGGCAAGGGTTCATAAGTTCGAATGTCAACTATAGCCGTAGGAGAATGTTGATCACTAGGTTCAGTTGTAATGGCAAATGGAATTTAGTGCTAACCGTTTGCGGTATCCAGTTATCATCTGGATCGAGAGATTCGTGCCAGCATCACCGTCCCCGAAATCAGCTGAGATTTTGGTTCAATCCTAATGTTAACGAATTCTGGTCATGGATGTGGAATTACGAAGCGTCACGACGTTTAGTAGGGGCTGGGCAGTCAAAAGGGGGCCAGTCTCGGTTGTGTGAGCGACCAGGGTTGAACCGCAGGTATCCTTCTCGTCCTACAGCCCGTCAACCCTACGATCTCCACGAAAGATCTCTTGGGGCACCGCACAGACTCTAGATTTGCAGGGTCCGGAGTAAATGGATGCATTATACGCAGACGACGTTTCTTATCGCGAGTTTCATATGAGAGTAAAAGGAAGATGGTCTGACTGTCGCTGGTGGCTCAGGGGGAGGTTCGGGAAGTGATCAGGGGGAGAAGAAAATACCCACAGAGCAAGATCATCGATCATGAACGACGAGCTGTTGTGGACCCCACGAGTATCAGGGGGTGAATACGCCTTTTTCACCGTCCTCGAGTGCCCCGAATGCTGCATAGCTCGTTGCTTGGCTGTTCTTCGTTCCCGCCAACCTCCAGAAGATTTCCTCTATCGACAATTCGGAGGTCACCACCACGACTCCAACAAGTGTTCATTAAGGTCAGCTAGCGGTCGCGGGAAGAACCACGTCCTGTACACGGTGGTGTAGAATGGGGTGACGGATTTCGAGTGAGGCGTCGTTGTGCAAGACAACCTGGTAATGGAAGCGATCTCAATCGCGACAAAGGCGAGGCAGGAATATTACGACAGGGGTGTACAGCCAAGAAAGATAGAACGGCTGGGTGAGACTAGGGCGTTTAGGAGTATTAAGCAGAGGTGATTCGAAGCGAAGCTGCTGCTTTGGGCGGGTGTAGTGACTGCGTGGTGCTTTCAATCTTTTCAGATTCGTTGGGGGCCTTCCGCAGGACAGAAGACTTGACGGATGTCTTTTTCGTAGAAACATCCCGACACTATAGATCGAGCTCGTGTATGCAGGATGTTACCATATGGTCGACGATAATGTGTTTACGAGCGACGAAAAGCTTAGTCTGTTGGAAGCGACCATTACCGGTAGTCAGACTACAGTGTGCGCGTGCCAGGCGTACCTGGAGTGGTGTTGTGGGTGAAATCAGGACAGGTATAGGGAAATACGAAAAAAGTAACAAACAATAAAAGAAGCCATCATCGAGTTCTGGCTGTTGGGTAGCTCGTTTAGTCGTTATTTCTAGTCCCCATACAACTTTTGAGCGTGACTTCCCCATCGACAGCTCTCAAATCACACGGGTAGGGTGTGCATTGGGATGAGGGAAAGCGCCCGAAGATGACTATGGGTGTGTGAACTGAAGGAAGCACGTGTATGACAGGCGACAAAGGTGTACCGTGAGTAGACGACCGTGCATCATTTCTTCCGTCCCTCTGTTACCTGGCAAAGCATGTTTCAGACAAAAGCAGGCGGTCGAGGAAAGTGAGCACACAGACGAGACGTTTGGGAATGGGGTACTGACGAGGACCCAAGAGTCTGGTGAAAACAATGCCTCCTCTAGCATCGTTCGACAGAAAGCGAAATTAATCGAAATCGATGTTCGAGGTGACATCTTCAATCGCCTTCCTAATTGATACGGAGCACGTCGTGGGCGGTGGTTACGAAGAAAAGATTCGACGTTGGCGAGTGGAAGATGACAGGTTGGCCTGAGTGGTGTTGTGGGTGAAATCCATTCGTGGGGCTAAAGCACGCTTTACAAAACAAGAGTCGATGGATTTTGTTACCCACTTTAGGACAGGTATAGGGAAATACGGACAAAGAGCAAACGATAAAAGAAACCCTTGTCGCCATTGTTGTGTTCTGACTGTTGGGTAGCTCGTTTAGTCGTCACTTCCCGTTCCCATACGGCTCTGAGCATTATTTCCCTATCGACAACTCAGGTCATCGCAATGATGACGACACGGGTAGGATGTGCATTGGGGTGAGAGCAGGGACCCGGAGATGATTACGGGTGTGTGAAATGATGTATATCGATAAGGACACGTGCACGACAGACGACATACCGTACCGTGAATGGACAATCGCGCCTCATTCTTTCCACCGTTCTGTTAGCTGGCCAAGAATGTCTGCAAGAGAAAGCAGGCAATCAAGGAATGGTGAGCACAAGGGCGAGAGGTTTGAGAATGGGATGCTGACGGGGACCCAAGAGTCTAGCGAAGATAGTCCCTCTAGCACCGTTCGACAGCAAGCAAACCCGATCGAGATCGATGGTCGAGGTGACATACGCTCAGTCGCCTTCCTCGTTGATGGGAAGCACGTCGTGAGCGGTGGTAAAGAAGGAAAGATTCGACGTTGGCGAGTAGAAGATGGCAAGGAAGTGGGGACGCCAATGGATGCGGGGAGTACGGTCTGGAACATTGCAGTGTCACGAGATGGAAAGTGGGTCGTGAGTGGGACGCACAGTGGCGAGGTGATGGTGTGGAATGCAGACAGCCACGAAAAAGTGACCGCGTTCAAAGGACACAGCAGTTTGGTGTGTGCGGTGGACGTCTCTCCGGATGGGACGAAAATCGCGACCGGATCGAATGACGGCATTGCCTGGGTCTGGTCGCTCTCGACTGGCCAGCGACTGCTCGGCCCCTTCAAACACAACTACTCTGTTGTTGAGGTCAAGTTCTCACCAGACGGACGCCTCATTAGCACTGCTACATGTTACTACGAGTCTGTCCGGATCTACGACAGTCAGAACGGTCACCGCCTTGTCGAGGTCCCAATCACGGTCAGCTCGTGGTTCAATGAATCCCTCGTTTGGACCAGCGATAGCAAGCAACTCTTTACATTATCTTGCAAAGGCGACATCCACTGTCTCGACGTGTCCACCGGGACGACACGCTCTCAAT
This sequence comes from Boletus vinaceobasis, assembly GCA_038092335.1. Classification (NCBI taxonomy): domain Eukaryota; kingdom Fungi; phylum Basidiomycota; class Agaricomycetes; order Boletales; family Boletaceae; genus Boletus; species Boletus vinaceobasis. Next base: position 2,471 of record JBBPQE010000320.1, on the reverse strand, counting down.
GGCCCATCCACAGCAACGATAACCCCCGTTGCATTGCCCTGGCAAGCAACGGCACATTCATCGCAGCTTCTGCAAACTCGTCGGTCTCGTTTTGGGACGCTACGACGCACCAGCAAATTGGGTCTATCATCCAGCACAAGACTCTCATCCACTCGATGGCTATCTCAGCAAACCACGACTTTGTGATGAGTGGAGGCCGGACATTCACGCTCCACAGTCTCTACGACATCCTTCCTTCACCCTACTCTGATAGTGTAAGTGCGCTTGGATCAAAATCTCGCTGCCTGACGCAATTCCCTGATCACAAACCGCGTTATTGACTGCTGTAGATTTTCCCTGAGCGGGCCATGCAGCGCATAAGGGAGGAAAAGGGCGATCCCGAGAGGACAATAAACTCTCTTCCCGTGGAGGAGGTGGACTCAAGTATGGCTATATTACTACCCTGAATCGTGTGTCGTTGACATCCACGTTCATTAGAGAACAAAATTGCGCATCTCGAAGGAACCATTCAGCAACTCCGGATCCAACTCTCCGACTCCCAATATTCCCTCAACCAGACCATCGAGTCCCTTCGCCTACAGGAGACGAGCTTGAGTGCGTCCACCACCACCCTAGCTCGCGCTGCATTGACATCCTTGTCCATTAGAGCGCAAAATCGTCCATCTCGAACAGCAACTCTCCACTTCACATGCCGATTTGCAACGCAGAACAGATAGCTTCCTGCAGATCGTTCATGCGCACGAGCAGAAACATAAGTGTGAAGTCCTGTACGCCGAGGGCCGCGTCATCGATGCTGCACTCTCACTTCTCGAGATGATCAACACTGCAAGCGAGGAAGTCAGAGCCAACAGCCTGCTAGCGGACTGGCTTACGAGTGAGTTTTCGCGTCGTGCAACCGGATTGACTATTCAATTTCTAGCATCAGAATTCAAGAGCCAGTGCATATCGACGTTGGAAACAATCGGAGACGAGGCATCGGACATTGAGAAACAAGAAGAGACGGTCGCAGCCTACTCTACGGCATTGTTACTCAGTCCCTCGACCCCGAACAGCTTGCTAATGAAGTGGGCGAGCACCGTGTTGACTTCTAGCTCAGCAGACGAAGTATTGAGCGCCGCCGCCCAGGTATATTTTACACGATGGTCTGAAGCCGGATGTTGACAGTCTTTGGGTTAGTTCAAGCTTCCAAGCCTTCTCAAATACCGCACAATTTGCGATGTTCTTGAAAAGGACGGCCGCATTTCGGAGGCAGTCGAGTGTTTCGGACAGATGCAGAGCGAGCTAGGAGAGGACACAAAGTCCATTGGTGAAACTGGCTGGGCTGCGGGTGAGGATTTCCTGCTTGGTTCGTCCCCCCCGGTGCTGTCTCACATCAAACATCAGACTTCAAGGTGCGCTGTCTCGAGACATTTGAGCAACGGGGAGATGTCGCCATGGATTCTGCTTCATATAACGATGCTGTTGTCCATTACACTACAGCATTGACCCTGAATCCTTCATCGACGGACCTCTTGACCAAGCGAAGCAAAGCACGGGCTGAGATTGGATCATGGCAAGATTCGCTGGATGATGCTGATGCAGTACGTGTATCCAGATCTACAACCGAGCAAATAGTGAATATTATCCCAGGCAATCAAACTCGATCCGTCATCTTCGCGTGGCTACGAAAGAAGGCGTGCTGCACTCCTTGGCGCTCGCTGTTACGATGAAGCAATCAATGCGTATAACAATATGCTTCTGAAGCTTGAACAATCTCCGGATCCTGTTGCTCGAGGTAAATATCTTCTTGCTCAAATAAGAGTATCGCCTAAGGGTTCTGCCTCTTGCAGAGTTGCGTAACCGCTATGTAAGCCCGTCGCAGACAGTGACGGCTATTCGCAGCTCTGTCAAACGGACGCAGCGCGATGCCCCACTCGCCCTCATTAATACGGAGACAGGTCGTCTTTGTGGCAAGCAGGAGCGTATGGATGAATTCGAAGTTGATCCAACATTCAAGGAGCTCGTTGCATCCATTACGACAAGACGCGACAACTCTCGCATCACACAAACCGTTCAGCAATACTTCCAATACGCCACGTTCTCCCATACTTGGGAGGCAGCTGAATCCGAACCGCTATTCCAAGATGTCCTTCATAAAACGGTGCACGAACTGGCTGCATCATCCACTGTCCTGAAGTTGGTGATGTTCTGTAGGACAGTGCGGGAAGCTGGGTTTCGCTGGGCATGGTCTGACACGTGTTGTATCAACAAAACGGATGGCCCGGTGCTTCAGGAATCCCTGACGTCAATGTTTAAATGGTATCACGAGTCTGCCCTCACGATCGTTCACCTAAAAGGTGTACGCTCTGACTCGGAGCTACGCGCTCTGATCAGGAGTCTCTGGAACACCCGTGCATGGACATTGCAAGAGTTCTTTGCATCCCGGGTCATCCGTTTCTACACCGAAGATTGGAAGCCTTATCTTCCTGACG
>JBBPQE010000319.1:0-26683 GCA_038092335.1 Boletus vinaceobasis | reverse complement strand
CTGAAGATTGGAAGTCTCATCATCCCGACGAGAGCGTGTATAATCACAAGGATTCACCTGCGATCATGGCAGAGATGGCGGCCGCAACCGGGGTTGATGTACAAGTTCTGCTCTCTCTCCGACCTGGATCAGAGAATGTACGCCAGAAGCTTTGTCTTGCCGCCACACGGATCGCCACAAAACAAGAGGATATAGCTTACTCGCTGTTCGGTATTGACTCGGTCAGGTGATGTCACGATTCTGGCTTGGGCGGGGAAGGCATCCGACTACAACAGCTGTCTTCCTGCCGAGATTGGTGCATATCGCGACCCAGTGTCACCCTATATTCCATCCCCAATCGAGGATGACGAGATGGACGCGTTGGTTGCGGAACTACAAACGTCCTCATATCTCGACTCAGCTTCGATGCTATACGGTCGAGTCGTCGATCACCCGTCCCCGCGCCTTGTTAGTCGCCGCCTGAGCTTACCTTGCATCATGTTTCCGCTGAGAGGTCCATTGGTCGTAAGCGGTGATTCACAGCATGTTTATCGAGCCACGACATCTGGACTGGGGAATGTCGAGATCAAGACGACGGAGGACTTGTCTAGCCTCAGCAATCTCGTACTCATCCATCCGTGGCTTCGGTGCCTTCTTGATCCTGCCCTTCCTTTCGAGGACTTCGTTTCATTCCAGGGGGATGTTTCGCTCGCCGACGTACCCTCTCCCTCGCCATCACACACCGTGTCCCCCCCACCCAATTCCCCACGACTTGACAGGCTTACCAGAGCATTACGGCTTTTCGCGCGTCTCAGACAGCCTTTTGGCGCGCTATTACTCGTTCCCCTATCCCACAATGAATACAAACGCGTTGCATCCGATCACCCCATCGTCGTGCGACTACTTAACGAGGTTCCACCGCGCTATCTTGCACAGACGATACGGACGCTCGACATCTTGTAGTTGTATACCTTTGGAGAGTTCGTCTGTCTTTGTTTCCGGGTCTCTTGCTCTTGTCATCTCAGATGCGACCGTTGCATGTTCTCGCAGTTTGCATTTCTTTGCGTAACATATACCATCCTGTTTGAAGTACTCGATGCATCATGGCAGTCTTTGTTGTCACTCGGCGGCCAGGCAGTAACCAGGATGATCACAGGGACCCGGACAGGTCTCCAGCAATGAATCCACTGTGGGCAGATCGGCACATTCGCACGAACCAAGTTAGCGTGCTTCTTGGGTTAACAAATTCAGGGGCCATATCTACTCGACTAGGTGGTGCGCCGCAGACGTCGCGTTTTCTGTTTGCCCCACGATAAGCACATCGTCAAACGCACTGGGTACATTACACGAGAGATATCAAGATGGTCCTCAATCGTTGTCTGCTCTCCATCTGCAGCTCAGTTTCGTCTGCGCCGCATTCAGCTCGATAGACAAGTTCGAAATGATCCATTCCTCGTTCCCCGCGTTGTACGCCCATCCTTCGATCTCCCCACCATTGCGTGTCACGCCGGTCGTTGGCTGCTGGACACCGAGGAAGACAATCGTCTCGAGTTTCTCACCAATAGAGTCTGTACTCTCCCTTGCTCTCCATGTCCAGTTCGCAGCCGCTTGCGAAGAAGCTCAGGATACGGTCCCTTCCTGAGGGTAGCTTTCGGTGCCGTCAACGTAGGCGTCGCCCTACGTGGTCCCTGCTGTATTCAACGATACGAGGAGTAAGGTCCCTGGCGCGTCTCGTAGATCGTGTAGGCAGGTTCCTGCTGCAAGAGTAAGATGGAACCGTCTTGGATGTGAACGTTACAGTAATGGGTTCGCTCGGAGTTCTTGCTAAGCCACATCGCTTCCTATTGAAGATGGTTTGCACGGCGACACGTATGGTCTCTAACATTCCGGAACGTCAAGCTCGACCCAGCTACTACCATAATGAATTGCGTTTCCAACCAACGCATGCGAGGAGAGTGCTCCCGAAGCCTGAAGGGCGGAAACACGAATTAGTTGCAAATCCAATGGAATGATGCAAGATTTGACCGTTGTGAATGGCGTGTGGCATGCATCACTAAACTTTTCTCGCCTTTAGGAAAAGGCACGGTATACGACGTCACACCTGCGCATATATTCACAACGCATTCCGCGCGCCCCGCGCATCGGTGTATGTTGCGCGCGCTGGCAATGAAGGAGATTCACAAAGACGATTTGATGTGTCTGGTGATTACTTAGCTTGAAACCGAAAGCGTACAGGGTACGGATCACGATGAATGCTGGGGTGTAATTCTCGCGTGCCGTGAGTGTTTGAGGCACGAGATGTACCGCAGGCACGGAGACGACGAGACGACGGTCCTAATGATCGACCTTTGGTGTGTTCTAGCAGGTACTCAAGCATTCTCGAAAGAGGGTTCAAGGTGGAACAACAGTCTCTGGATGTCTGCGTCCAAATCTCCGGGCGACGCTGGGGTATTTCTAGCACGGAAGAGCATGAAGTTGTAGGTGACATTGGTAGGCACCAGCTCCTCAGATCGCATCTCCGTGATACCATGGTGGAATCGACGTGGATGAAGGCATTGAAGACGTTCGCATTTGGCCGCTGATTTCATGCGAAAGAGCATGTCCTGAATTACGTCGCCGTGAGTGGGACCGATGTTACTGAGGATGCTGATAATGTCCAAATATGGGGTCGCGTCCAGTAGCACACCTTCTGTGCTGCACATGTTCTCAAAGACCTGAAGCGGCAGTGAAGCCATGTTAATGCGACGACCAAAACGGTCGATAGCTCTTAGTCGTTGCTTCCCGTCCCCATACAACTTTGAGGGTGATTTCCCAACCGACAACTCTCAGGTCACCACAATGACGACGACACGGGTGTGGTATGCATTGGGGTGAGAATAAGCGCCCGGAGATGATTAAATCATATCGATAAGGGGGCACGTGCATGCCAGGCGACAAAGGCGTATCTTGAGTGGACGATCGCACATCGTTTCTTCCGTCGCTCTGTTACCTGGCCAAGCACGTTTCGGAGAGAAAGGAGGCAGTCAAGGAATAGTGAGCATGCAAGCGAGACGTTTGAGAGTGGGACACTGACGGGACTCAAGAGTCTAGTGAGAACAGTCCCTCCTCCAGCATCGTTCAACAGAAAATAAAGATGATCAACGTGGAAGGTGGAGGTATCATGTACTCAGTCGCCTTCCTCGCTGATGGCAAGCTCATCGTGAGCGGTGGTGAAAAAGGAAAGATTCGACGTTGGCGAGTGGAAGACGGCGTGGAGGTGGAGAAACCAATAGATGCGGGGAGTGCTGCTTGGGACATTGTAGTGTCACGAGATGGAAAGTGGATCGTGAGTGGGACGGACAAGGGCGAGGTGACGGTGTGCAATGTGGAGAGCCACAAAAAGGTGATGACGTTCGAAGAACACACGGCCTCGACTGGCGAGCGATTCCTGCTCGACCCAGTCAAACAAGACAACCCCATTGCTGCGCTCAAATTCTCACCCGATGGTCGCCTCATCGCCACTGCCACGTGGAACCGGTCGATTCAGATCTACGACAGTCAGGACGGCCGCCCCCCCCATCAAAGTCAGCTCGTGGCGGAACCAATCTCTTGCGTGGACCAGCGATAGCAAACAACTTTTTGCGTTATCTTGCGACGGCAACATCCACTGTCTCGACGTGTCCACCGGGAGGACGCGCTCTCGATGGCCCATTCACAGCAGCAAAGATCCAAGGTGCGCAAACAACGGCACATTCATCGCAGCTCCCGCAAACTCATCAGTCTCGTTCTGGGACATTACGACGCACAAGCGAATCGGGTCTGTAATCCAGCACACAAGTGCCATCATGTCCATGGCTATCACAGCAGACTACAACCTGGCGATGGGCGGCGGCCGGACAATCATTCGCAGTCTCTGTGATATCATTCCCTCATCCTATTCTGACAATGTAAGTGCGCTTGGATCAAAATCTCGCTGCGTGACGCGGTTTCCTGATCGAAAACTGCTTTTTACTGAGCAGGAAATTCAGCGCACAAAGGTGGAAAAGGCCAATCTCGAAGAGATAGTCGAGTCCCTTTGTGCACAGGAGGAGAACTCGAGTACGTCCATCACCGCCCTGAATTCGTGTCGTTGACATCCACGTTCATCAGACAGCAAATTTGCGCGTCTCGAACTCCAGCAATTACATATCCAGCTCTCCGACTCCCAACAGAGAGCAGACAGTTTCAACAAAACCATTGAGTCGCTTCGTGCACAGGAAATTAACCTGAGTGCGTCCATCATCGCCGTGACTGCGCTTCACTGACACCGGTCCATTAGACAGCAAAATTGCCCATCTCGACGAAACCATCGAAGAACTTCGTATCCAGCTTTCCGACTCTCAACATTCAGCGGATAACCTCGTCTAGATCCTTCATGCGCACAGGAGGAAACTTCAGTATGAAGCCCTGTATGCCGAGGGCCGCACAATCGATGCAGCTCTCTCTCTTCTCGATGTCCCGACTACCGTAAGCGGGGAGCTCAGAGCCAATAGCCCGATCATGGACTGGCTTGCTAGTTAGTTTTGGTGTCGTGCGTTGGGATAAACTATTCAATTTCTGCCACTAGAGTTCAAAAGCCAATGCATATCGATACTGGAGCAACGTGGGGATGCCACGATGGACTCTGCTTCATACGAAGATGCCGTTGTCCATTACACTACAGCGTTGTCCCTCAATCCTTCATCAACGAAGCTTTTGATCAAGCGAAGCAAAGCACGAGCTGAGATTGGATCATGGCAGGATTCGCGGGACGATGCCGATGCGGTACGTGTATCCTGATTTACCATGAAGCAAATAGTCAATATGATCCTAGGCGATCAAACTCGACCCGTCGTCTTCCCGTGGCTACGAAAGAAGGCATGTAGCACTCCTTGGTGCTCGCCGTTACGATGAAGCTATCAATGCGTATAACGATATGCTTCTGAAGCTCGAACAATCTCCTGATCCTGCCACTCGGGGTAAATATTTTCTCATCGAACGAGAGCATCGTCTGAGGATTCTGCTTTCTGCAGAATTGCGTAACCACTATGTGAACCCATCGCAGACAATGGTGGTTATTCGCAGCTCTGTCGAACGGACTCAGCGTGATGCCCCACTTGTCCTCATTAACACGGGGACGGGTCGTCTTTGTGCCAAACAGGAGTGTGTGGATGAATTCGAAGCCGATGCAACATTCAAGGAGCTCGTTGCGTCTATCACGACAAGACTCGATGACTCTCGCATCACGCAGACCGTTCAGCAATACTTCCAATACGCCACATTTTCCCATACTTGGGAAGGGGTCGAACCGCTATTCCAGGACATCCTTCATAAAACGGTACACGAACTGGCTGCATCATCTACAGCCTCGAAGTTGGTGATGTTCTGTATCACGGTACGGGATGCTGGTTTCCACTGGGCATGGTCCGACAAAACAGATGGCACAGTGCTTCAGGAATCCCTGACCTCAATGTTTAAATGGTACCGCGAGTCCGCACTCACAATCGTTCACCTAAAGGGTGTACGATTTGACTCGGAGCTGCGTGCTCTGATCAGGAGTCTTTGGAACACCCGTGCATGGACATTGCAAGAGTTCTTTGCATCTCGCGTCATCCGTTTCTACACCGAGGATTGGAAACCCTATCTTCCTGACGAGAGTGTGTATAACCACAAAGAGTCATCCACAATCATGGCCGAAATGGCAACCGCAACCGGGGTAGATGCACAAGTTCTGCTCTCTCTCCGACCTGGGTCAGAGGATGTACGGCAGAAACTTTGTCTTGCCGCCACACGCACTGCTACGAAGCAAGAGGATATAGCCTACTCGCTCTTTGGCATATTTGATGTTGCCATCCCAGTCACATATGGCGAGGGCCAAGAACGCGCCCTGGGTCGCCTGTTGCAAGAGGTAGTTCCTGTGGTCAAATTCTCATCTGAAGGACATCTCATCGCCACTGCCACATGGAAATGCGACCCCGTTCGGATTTACAACAGTCAGAACGGCCGCCTTCTTGTCAACGTCCCAATCAGAGTCCACTTGTCCCACAACCAGTCCCTCGCTTGGACTAGCGATAGCAAGCAACTCTTTGTTTTATCTCACGACGGCAACATCAACTGTCTCGACGTGTCCACCGGGACGACGCGCTCTCAATGGCTCACCCACAGCAACACTCACCCTGGCTGCATCGCCCTTACAAGCAACAGCGCATTCATCGCAGCTTCCGCAAATTCATATGTCTCGTTCTGGGACACTACGACACACAAGCAAATCGGGTCTGTCGTCAAGCATACAGGTCCCGTCTTGTCAATGGTTATCTCAGCCGATTACAACCTTGCGATGGGCGGTGACCAGGCAATCACACTTCGCAGTCTCTATGACATCCTTCCCTCACCCTATTCTGATAATGTAAGTTCACTTTCTTCAAAATCCTGCTACGTGAGACAATTTCCTGATCACAAACTGCTTTCTTGACTGCCTCAGATCTCCGCTGAACAACAAATCCAGCGCATGAAGGTGGAAAAGGTCAATCTCGAAGAGATAATCGAGTCTCTTTGTGCACAAGGGGAGAACTCGGGTGCGCTCGTGAGCACCCTGACCCGCATGTCATTGACATCCACGTTCATTAGACAGCAAGATCGCGCGTCTAGAAGAAGCCGTTCAACAACAGCGCAGCCAGCTCTCTGACTCCCGAAGCGCGGCCGCTCAGCAGAAGGATAGCCTGAATGAAACCATCAAATCCCTTCGTGCGCAGGAGGAGAACTCGAGTACATCTATCCTTACCCTGGCTCGCGTGTTGTTGACATCCACGTTCGTTAGACAGAAAAATCGCGCGTCTGGAAGAAACCATTCAACAACAGCGCAACCAGCTCTCTGACTCCCAAAGCGCAGCTGCTCTGCAGAAGGATAGCCTGAATGAAACCATCAAGTCCCTTCGTGCACAGGAGGAGAACTCGAGTGCGTCTATCACTACCCTGGCTGGTATATCGCTGACATCCATGTTCATTAGACAGCAAAATTGCACGTCTCGAGGAAGCCGTCCAACAACTGCGCAGCTGGCTCTCTGACTCCCAAAGCGCAGCTGCTCAGCAGAAGGATAGCCTGGATGAAACCATCAAGTCTCTTCGTATATAGGAAGAGAACTCGAGTGCGTCCGTCACTGCCCTGACTCGCGTGTTGTTCACACCAACGTTTATTAGACAGCAAACATGCGTGTCTCGAAGAAACCGTCTGGCAACTCCGTGTCCAGCTCTCTGACTCCCAGCAGAGAGCGGATAGCCTCAACAATAACATCGAGTCGCTTCGTGCACAGGAGATGAACTCGAGTGCATTCATTGCCACTGGCTCGCGCTTCATTGACACCTTTGTCCATTAGAAAGTAAAATCACCCATCTCGAAGAAACCATCCAGCAACTCCGCACCCACCATGCCCATTCCCAGCACAGATCGGATGGCCCCGTCCAGATTCTTCATGCGCACGAGAAGCACCATGAATGCGAAGCTCTGTATGGCGGGCCTGAGGGTCCTATAATCGATGCAGCCCTCCCTCTTCTCACGACCACTAACGCTGTCAACGAAGAGGTCAGAGGCAACAACCCGATAACGGGCCGGCTTGCTAGTGAGCCTCGGCGTCGTGAATCCGGATAACTATTTATTTTCTGCAATTAGAGTTCAAGAGTCAATGCATATCGACCCTGGAAATAATTGGAGACGCAGCATCGAGCGCCCAGAAACAAGAAGAAGCGGTTGCAGCCTTCTCTACGGCATTGTTACTCCGAATACCTTGCTAATCAAGTGGGCGAGCATCGTGTTGATTCGTAGCTCAGCAAACGAAGCACTGATTGCTGCCGCCCAGGTAGGCCTTACATGGTAGTCTGGAGCCAAACGTTGACAGTCTTTCCGGATCAGTTCAAACTTCCAAGCTTTGTCATCTACAGGACAATTTGTGGTGTTCTTGAAGAGGACGATCGCATTTCGGAGGCAATTGGATGTTTCCGACAGATGGAGGGCGAGCTAGGAGAAGGCGCGAAGTCTGCAGATGACACCGAGTGGGTAGCTAGTGAGGATTCTCTACTTGATTTGTGGCCCTCGGTGCTTTCTGACATTGAACATTAGACTTCAAAGCACGTTGTCTCAAGACGTTAGGGCAACGTGGAGATGTCGCGATGGACTCTGCTTCATACAAGGATGCTGTTATTCATTACACTACAGCATTGACCCTCAATCCTTTATCGACCGACCTTTTGACCAAGCGAAGCAAAGCACGAGCCGAGACCGGATCTTGGCAAGGTTCGCTGGAGGATGCTGATGCGGTACGTATATCCCGATATACACCAGAGCAAGTAGTCAATACGATCCCAGGCGATCAATCTCGACCCATCATCTCCATGTGGCTATGAAAGAATGCATGCAGCACTCCTTGGCACCCACCATTACGATGAAGCAATTAATGTGTATAACGATATGCTTCTGAAGCTCGAACGATCTGCTGATCCTGGCACTCGAGGTAAATATATTCTCACTCGAAGGAAAGCATCGCCTGAGAATTCTGCTCCCGGCAGAACTGCGTAATCACTATGTGAGCCCATCGCAGACAATGGCGACAATTCGCAACTCTGTCAAACAGACTCAGCGGGACGCCCCGCTCGTCCTCATTAACACAGAGACCGGTCGTCTTTGTGGCAAGCAGGAGCGTATGGAATGAATTCGAAGCTAATCCACAATTTAAGGAGCTCGTTGCATCCATTACAACGAGACGCGACAACTCTCGCATCACGCAGACCGTCCAGTAATACTTCCGATACGCCACATTCTCTCATACTTGGGAAGAAGCTGAACTGCTGTTTCACGATGTCCTTCATAAATCGGTACATGAACTGGCAGCGCCATCCACAATCACAAAGCTGGTGATGTTCTGTATGGTGGTGCGGGAAGCTGGGTTGCGCTGGGCGTGGTCCGATACGTGCTGTATCAACAAAATGGATGGTTCAGCCCTTCAGGAATCCCTGACATCAATGTTTAAATGGTACCGCGAGTCCGCACTCACAATCGTTCACCTAAAGGGTGTACGGTCTGACTCAGAGCTGCGTGCTCTGATCAGGAGTCTCTGGAACACCCGTGCATGGACATTACAAGAGTTCTTTGCATCTCGCGTCATCCGCTTCTACACTGAAGATTGGAAGTCTCATCATCCCGACGAGAGCGTGTATAATCACAAGGATTCACCTGCGATCATGGCAGAGATGGCGGCCGCAACCGGGGTTGATGTACAAGTTCTACTGTCTCTCCGACCTGGATCAGAGAATGTACGCCAGAAACTTTGTCTTGCCGCCACACGGATCGCCACAAAACAAGAGGATATAGCCTACTCGCTGTTCGGCATCTTTGACGTCTCTATTCCAGTCACGTACGGTGAGGGCCAAGAACGCGCTCTGGGTCGTCTGTTGCAAGAAGTGTTGACTCGGTCAGGCGATGTCACAATTCTAGCCTGGACAGGGAAGGCATCCAGCTATAACAGTTGTCTTCCTGCAGAGAATGGTGTATATCGCGAGCAAGCGTCGTCCTATATTCCGTCGTTAATTGAAGATACCGAGATGGACACGTTGGTTGCCGAGCTACAGACATCCCCATATGTCGATTCGGTTTTGGTGCTATACAATCGCATCGTAGTTCTCCCATCGCCGCGCCTTGCCAGCCGCCGCCTGAGCTTACCTTGCATCATGTTTCCGTTGAGAGGCCCATTGGTCTCGAGCGGTGATTCTCAGCGTGTTTATCGAGCCATGACATCCGGACTCGGGAACGTCGAGATCAAGACGACGGAGGACTTGTCTAGCCTGGACAATCTGGTCCTCGTGCATCCATGGCTTCGGTGCCTTCTTGACCCTGCCCTTCCTTTCGAGGACCTCACTTCACTCCGTGGCGATGCTTTGTTCGCCGATACGCCGCCACCCTCGTTATCACACACTTTGTCCTCCCCATACCATTCCTCACAGCGTGACAAGCTCAACAGAGCATTACGGCTTTTCTCGCATCTCAGACAGCCTTTCGGCGCACTATTACGCGTTCCTCTGTCCCCCAACGAATACAAATGTGTCGCATCTGATCACCCTATCATCGTGCAACTGCTCAAGGACGTTTCACCGCGCTATGTCGTACAGAAGCTACGGACGCCAGATATCCTGTAGTTGCCATACCCTTGGGGAGCTCGTCTGTCTTCGTTTCTGGATCTCTTGCTCTTTCCATCCCGGACTTGATCATCACATGTTTGTTCTCGCATTTCGCATTGATTTCCGTACGGTACGCCATCCTGTTGGTAGTGCGACGTGTATCATGGCAGTCTTTGTTGTCACTCGGAGGCTGGGCAGTAGCTAGGATGATCGCAGGGACCTGGACGGACCTCCGAGCTCCATGGTGGCCGCGTCTCCAGACCGGACGTGCCGCCGATAAGGCAGGTGACCGCGTTCCCAAGCAAATATTGGAATGAGCGCGCGCAAAGGGACAAATAGTAGTAAACCTCGATAACTACCTTGCGAGACCGGAAGACCGAGAAAAGTGGAGTTGCGCAAAGCTTTGAGTGCTCGACGCGAACCATGAACATATCCTGGAATGATACGGGCGTTGGTGAAAACTCACGTCAGGAATGTGGACGTGGCTACTTTTGCGATGCTGGGTCGGGCTCTAGTACTAGACAGCCCTGCAGTCTCGATTGTGAGTGGCAAGGGTACGAACCGTCGTCCTCCGGTCGTCTTCTCTCTACCCGTCAAGGTGATCTCCGCGAAAGACCTCTTCTCAGGGCACAGCACAGATGGTAGATTTCCAACGATCCTGGGTAAATGGATGTATTACGAGTAGACGACGTTCACTATCGCAGCTTTGGTTCGCGACCAAGTGAAAGATAATCGGAAATTGTTGCTGATGGCTCTGGGGGAGGTTCGGCAAGGGATCAGGGGGAGGAGAAAATGCCTACAGAGCAGGATCATGAGCGATGGGCTGTTGTAGGCCCCAAAGCGAGGATCGAGGAGTGAATACACTTTGTGACCACCCTCACGTGTCCCGACTGCTGCATAGGTCGCTCCTTCGTTGTTTCTCGTTCCCGCCAATCTCGAGAATGATTTCGCCTATCGACACTAGGGAGGGGAATTACATTGTGACGAAGGTCAAGCAGGAATAGGACAAGGGTGTGCAGCCAAGAATGATCGAGTGGCTGGGTGAGACGAGGGCGTTCGGGGGTATCAAGGGGAGAGAATTCGAGATGATGTGTTTACGACTGAGGAAAAGCTCAGTTTTTTGGCCAGCCCCAGTACACTGTGCACGTGCTAAGCATAAAAGGAGGCACGTGTATGGCAGGCGATAATGGATAAAGGCGTGGCGTTACTGTGAGTGGACGACCGCGCGTCGTTTCCTCCATCGCTCTGTTACCTGGCCAAGAATGTCTACAAGAGGTGAGCGCAAGGGCGAGAGGTTTAACAGTGGAATACTGACAGGGACCCAAGAGTCGAGTGCCTCCAGCACCATTCACCAACAACACGCGAAACCGATCGAAATCGATGGCCGAGGTTACATATACACAATCGCGTTCCTCGTCGATGGGAAGCACATCGTGGGCGGTGGTAACGAAGGAAAGATTCGATGTTGGCGAGTGGAAGATGGCAGGGAGGTGGGGACACCAATGGATACGGGGAATGAAGTTTGGGACGTTGCAGCGTCACGAGATGGAAAGTGGGTCGTGGGTGGGACGAAAAGTGGCGAAGTGATGGTGTGGAATGCGGAGAGCCACGACAAGGTGACCGCGTTCAAAGGACACGACGAGTTGGTGTTTGCGGTGGACGTCTCGCCGGATGGGAGGAGAATTGCGAGCGGATCGTATGACGAGACTGTCTATGTCTGGTCGCTCTCTACTGGCCAGCGACTGCTCGGCCCCTGGAAGCACGACAACCCCATTACCGCCGTCAAATTCTCACCCGACGGACGCCTCATTGCCACCGCCACGTGGACCAGCGAGTCTGTCCGGATCTACGACAGTCAGAACGGTGTCCGTCTCGTCGATGCCCCAATCAAAGTCAGCTCGTGGCGGAACCAATCTCTCGCTTGGTCCAGCGATAGCAAGCAACTCTTTGCGTTATGTCGCGACAGCAACGTCAACTGTCTCGACGTGTCCACCGGGACGACGTGTGCTCGATGGCCCATCCAAAGCGACGATGACCCCGGTTGCATCGCCCTGGCAAACAACGGCACATTCATCGCGGTTTCTACAAACTCATCGGTCTCGTTCTGGGACACTACGACGCACGACCAAATCGGGTCTGTCCTCCAGCATCCAGCATTCGTCAAATCAATGATTATCTCTACAAACTATGACCTTGCGATGTGCCACAGCAACCGGACAATCACACTTCGCAGTCTCTATGATATCCTTCCTTTGCCCTATTCTCACAATGTAAGTGCACGTGGATCAAAATCTCGCTGCGTGAGATTCTTTCTTGATCACAAACCGCTTTGTTGACTGCTGCAGATTTTCGTTGAGCAAGAAGCTCGGCGCATGGAGGTAGAAAAGGCCGATCCCGAAGTAACAATCGAGTCCCTTCGTGCACAGGTGGAGAATTCAAGTCCGTTTATGAGCACTCTGATTCGCGTGTCGTTGACACCTACGTTTACTAGACAACAAAATCGCATGTCTCGAAGAAACCATCCAGCAACTCTGGATCCAGCTCTCCGACTCCCAAGGTGCCCTCATTAGAACCACCGAGGCACTTCGCATACAGGAGATGAGCTCGAGTGCGTTCATCACGCCTCTGACTGGTGCTTTACTGACATCCCCGTCCATTAGGCAGCACACTCGCCCATCTCGAAGAAATCGTCCAGCAACTCCGCACACAACACATCCATTCCCAATTGAGCGGATAGCCTCAACCAGATTCTTCGTGCGCATGAGAAGAAACATCAGTGCGAAGCCCTTGATCCTGTCCTTCCTTCCAAGAATCTGATTGTGGACGACGACGTCGAACCGTTCACCCCAGTTGATGTGGATGGCAGGGATGGCAAATCTGATGCGTTCTTTCCCCTTACATCATATATTTCATCCCCTTCGTACGAATCATGGCGTTTGCGCGTCTCAGACAGCCTTTCGGCGCGCTATTACTCGTCCCTCTATCCCACAATGAATACAAGCGTATTGCATCCGATCACCTTGTCGTCGTGCAACTGCTCAACGAGGTTCCATCGCGCCATCTCGCACAGATGATACCCGGGACGCTAGATATCTTGTAGTCGTCACACTCTTGGGAATTCAGCTGTTCTTGATTCCGGATCTCTTACGCTCGGCATCTCAAACTTGACCATTGCACGGTCTCGCACTTGGCATTGCTTTTCGTAACGTAACGACGGCTTGTCTCGTAGGTATGGTTAGATCTAGCCACCAGACCAAGTGAGCGGGCGGTTCATTGAATGGGTCAACCACGGGTGCTCCACCGCGAATAGAAACCCGTCCAAGCGCACGAGAAGCTTCAAAGTACATAAAATGTCATGCTCGTGGTGAAGAAGCGATACGTCGGATTAACAGATATGAGAAGACACCTGACCGGACCAAACCTGCGTTCGATGAAAAAGGGATCGAAACCGCGCGACGCGACGATATGCCGCATCAGGCCGAAACGACCGAGACGGAGTCGTGTTGAAAGTCTGTTCCATATATCGTAGACCCTGCCCGAGGCTCATGATAAAAATGTTGCAGGATTCTGTGACGTACGCAAATCTGAGCGAGATGAAGAAGATGAGTCACCACGATCTTTGTTTTGCATCGTGCAGGAAGGCTAGAGTGATGTTCTTTGCGGACAAGGGACATCCGCCACCTTGTGTCGCAGTGGTTGCGCGAAGGACGAGAACGGTGCATCAATGCATCGGTGAATATTTAACCACCGCGTATATGCGACTCTTGTGCGTCTACCGCATGTCGACCAAGACGTGCATGAACATCGATTATCCCTGGTTGTATGAGGAAAAAAAGGTAGAACAAAGGCATGATTTCCTGCAAGGATTACGGACGCTGGTAGACGTCCTGGGCGTGTCCGACGGTGACGTGGTTCTGTAGCGGATATATGGTATACAGGTCTCGGACATGTACGTACCCAGCGCTGGAAAAGCTGAAGGCGAGGTCGATGTGATTGGGGGAGGTGTGATCAGCATTCCTCCTCACTGCGCACACTCAACTGCGTATATAATCTGAGGTCGGAAACATACTGTGTATTCGCACCAAATGGTGTGCAGCATCCCCTATCCGCAAAGTTTACCCCGCAGTGGAGAGACCCCCTGCAATTTGACCATACCAACGGTAGTTTAACTAATATTTTCCTCCCGCTTTGCAGTTTCCTCATATCCTATGTTGTCCGTCAGATCCACCGAACGTCAAGAAACACTCACCCCGACTCATTCATGCCAATATTGTCACGGGGAAAGCTGCAGTACACTCCCTAAATGCGGGTTTATATATGTAACCCATTGTCTACGACTTGGCCATCGTCATCGGGAGGCCACGATGAATGTTCAGTTCAAGTAGGTTCTGCTACCGCTAGGTCGATGTTTGTTTGATGGGATGGCTAACCGTGGCGGCCACGTCTCCAGATCGGACATGCCGCCGATACGGCATGTGAGCGCGTTCCCAAGCATTGGAATCAGCGAGCGCAAAGGGAAAAATAGTAGTAGGCGTAGGTCACTACTTTGCGAGATTGAATGACCGAAAAATAAGTAGAGTTGCCTGGGCCTTTGAGTGGTCGACGTGAACCACCAACATATCCTGGAATGGTCCAGGCATTGATGAAACCTCGCGTCAAGAATATGGAAATGCCTACGTCTACGATGGCGGGTTGAGCACTAGAAGATGGGCAAGCCTCGATTGTGAGTGGCAGGAGTATGAACCGCCGTCTTCGATCGTCTTCTCTGTACCCGTCAAGGTTCCCCTCGAAGGACCTCTTCTCAGGACACAGCGCAGACTCCAGATTTACAGAGGTCTTGGATAAAAGTATGTATTATAAGCAAGAGATGTCTCCTGTCGCGACTTTGATGCAAGATCAAAAGAAAGACGATCGTAAATTGCTGCAGAAGGCTCTGGGGGACGTTCGGGAAGTGATTGGGGGAGGAAATGGCTACAGAGCAGGATCATGGGTGATAAGTTATTGTGAACCCCAAGACGAGAATCAAGGGGTGAATACGTCTTGCTACCCCGAGTGCTGCGTACCTCGTTCCTTCGCGGTTTCTCGATTCCGCCAACCTCATCAATAATTCCTCCATCGGCGCTTCCGATGTCATCTCCACGACGTGACAAGTGTCCTTCGAGGTAAGGGCAATTGGCTGTGATCACGTATAGAGCCATATGCCAGACTTCGTGCATGATGGTGGGGGAGGGATGGGGGATCTCGAGTGAGGGTCCATGTATGAGTCAACTCGCAATGGAGGCGAGGCAGGGCGTGCAGTTAAGAAGGACAAACTGGCTAGGTCAGACGGTGGCGCTCAAGGGCATCAAGCGGAGGGAGTTCGAGATAAAGCTACAGTGTTTCATGCGGGTTTAGTGAGCGCGTGGTATGGGATTCAATATTGGAGTTGTGGACGAAATCCGTTCGCGAGGCCAAAACGCGTGTTAAAACAAGAGTGGAAGTGTTTTGTCACGCGCTTCATGACGAAAAATGAGAAACACGGACAAAGTAGGAAGCGGCAAACGAACCCTTGTCGCCATCGTTGAGTTCTCATTGATGGCTAGCCCGTTCCCAACAACTTTGAGCGTGACGTCGGCGACTCCGAGGTCACCGCCGGATGACGACACGAATGGGACAATGTGATACCACCTGAGCCCAATTTCCTGAGATTGGCACTGTCCGAGCCGTGGAGACGTGCGATCTGGAGGCTTTGGTTGGGGGTGTGCATTGGGGTGAGAGCAAGCGCCCAGAGATGATTATAACACGGATGAAGGCACCGAAGACGTCCACATCTGGAGGGACGCCCGCCGATTTCATGTGAATGAGCATATCCTAAATCACGTCGCCGTTTGTGGGACCGATGTCATTAAGGATGCTGATAATGTCTGAATACGGGGTCGCGTCCAGTAGCACGCCATGTGTGCCACACATATCCTCAAAGACCTGAAGCAACAGTGAAGCCATGTGTATGCGACGTCTAAAATGGTCGGAACGCATCACGGGCGTGCAAATCGTTCAAGTGTGACACGAGAGTTGGCGAAAATTCAGGTCAAGAATGGAGACGTGCCCAGTTTTGCAATGCCGGGTCGGGTCCTAGAAAGACGGGCTAGTTTGAATTGTGAGCAACGGGGGTATGAACTGTAGGTATGTTTCTCGTCTTCTGGTCATCTTCTTTCTGCCCGTCAAGGTGATCTCCACGAAAGACCTCTCCTCGGGCCACAGCAGACTCTAGATTTCCAGGGGTCCAGAATAAATGGATGTATTATGCGCAGACGACGTTTCCTATCGCGACTTTGATGCGAGACCAAAAAGAAGACGGTCGGAAATTGTTGCAGATGGCTCTGGGAGAAGTTCGGGAGTTGATCGGGGGAGAAAATGGGTAATGAGTGGGATCAAAACCATGACTGCAACAAGTGCCCATTAATGTGAGGGCAATTACCAGTGGTCACGCGTCACCTGTAGAGTCATATTCGATACTCTGTACATGATGATGTAGAAAGGATGACGGATTTTGAGTGAGGCGAGGCAGGAATAGGATAAGGGTGCGCAGCTAAGAGATGTCCCACTCTGAATACTAGACGGATCGTACATGCAGGATCTCACGAATGCGTTCGACAGTGACAAGTTCGCGAAAAGCTCGGTTTTTCGGAAGCGACCATTCTCAGCAGTCAGAATACACTGCGCATGCGCATCTGCTAGGCGTGGTTGGAGTGCGGCTGAGCGGAATTGTTGATGAAATTCGTTCGAGGTATTTTGTTACGTACCTTACGACAGGTATAGTAGGATGCGACAAAAGAATCCCTTGTGGCCATCGTCGAGTGCTGGCCGTTGAGTATATAGCTTGTTTAGTCACTGCTCCCCGTTCTCAACAATTTTGAGCGTGATTTCCCCATCGGCAATCCCGAGGTCACCGCCATGATAGTGATGACATGAGTGGGGACCGAGGCGAAAACCGGCACCAAGAAATGATCATGAATGTGTGAACTGATGCATATTGATAAGGAGGTACGTATGGCAAGCGACAAAGGCGCACCGTAAGTGGACGACCGCACATTGTTTCTTCCATCGCTGTTACCTGGCCAAGTATGTTTCCGAGAGAAAGCAGGCAGTCAAGGAATGGTGAGTACATGAGCGAGACGTTTGAGAGTCGGATACTGACGGGGGTCCAAGAATGGAGCAAAAACAGTTCCTCTTGTAGCACCGTTCACCAACAGCAAGGAAAATCGATCGAAATTGATAATGGAGGTTACATATACTCAGTCGCCTTCCTCGTTGATGGGAAGCACATCGTGAGCGGTGGTGAGGAAGGAATGATTCGACGTTGGCAAGTGGAAGATGGCAGGGAAGTGGGGATCCCAATGGATGCGGGAAGTGAAGTCTGGAACATTGTAGTGTCACGTGATGGAAAGTGGATCGTGAGTGGGACGGACAATGGCGAGGTGATAGTGTGGAATGCAGAGAGCCACAAAAAGGTGACCGCGTTCAAAGGACACAGCGAGTCGGTGTTTGCGGTGGACATCTCTCCGGATGGGAGGAGAATTGCGAGCGGATCATATGACGAGACTGTCAGCGTCTGGTCGCTCTCTACTGGCCTGCAACTACTCGGCCCCTTCAAACACGAGTACTTTGTAGCTGCAGTCAAATTCTCACCTGACGGACGCCTCATCGCTACTGCTACGTGGAACCGGTCGCTTCAGATCTACGACAGTCAGGACGGTCGCCTCGTCGTTGACATCCCCATCAAGGTCAGCTCGTGGCGGAACCAATCTCTCGCGTGGACTAGCGATAGCGAACTACTCTTTGTCTTGTCTCGCGACGGCAACATCCACTGTCTCGACGCATCCACCGGGACGATGCGCTCTCAATGGCCCATTCACAGCAGCTATGAACCCGGCTGCATCGCCCTGGCGGGCAATAGCATACTCATTGCAGCTTCTACAAACTCATCGGTCTCGTTCTGGAACACTGGGACGCGCACCCAAATCGGGTCTGTCATCCAGCATCCAGCATTCGTCAAATCAATAATTATCTCAGCAAACCATAACCTTGCAATGTGTGCCGACCAGACAATTATGCTTCGCAGTCTCTATGACGTTCTTCCCCCACTCTATTCTCACAATGTAAGTGGACTTGCATGAAATCTCGCTACGTGAGACGGCTTCCTGATCCCAAACCACTTTGTTGACCGATGCAGGTTTTCGTTGGGCAGGAAACCCGGCGTATTGAGGTAGAAAGGGCCGATCCCGAAGAGACAACCGAGTCCCTTCGTGCACAGGTGGAGAATTCAAGTGTGTTGATTAGCACTCTAATTCGCGTGTCGTTGACGTCTACGTTCACTAGACAACAAAATTGTACGTCTCAAAGGAACCATCCAGCAACTCCGGATCCAACTCTCCAACTCCCAGCATGTCCTCAATAAAACCATCGAGACACTTCGCGCACAGGAAATGCACTCGAGTACGTCCACTACCACCCTGACTGGTGCTTCACTGACACCCCCGTCCGTTAGGCAGCACACTCGCCCATCTCGAAGAAATCGTCCAGCAACTCCGCACACAACATACCCATTCCAAATAGAGCGGATGGCCTCAACCAGATTGTTCGTGCCCATGAGAAACAACATCGTTGCGAAGCCCTGTATGCGGACGGCCGCGTAATCAGTGCTACTCTCTCTCTTCTCGAAATCGTTTGAGTTTGTCTTGCGTCATGTTTCCGCTCAAAGGTCTATCGGTTCCCAATCGGTGATTCTCAGCCTGTTTATCGTGCCATGACATCCGGACTTGGGAATGTCGAGATCAGGACGACAGAGGGCTTGTCTATCCTGAAAAATCTGGTACTTGTACACCCATGACTCCAGTGCCTTCTTGATCCTGTCCTTCCTTCCACGGATCTGATTATGAATGATGACGACGAACCGCTTACCCCAGTCGACGTGGATGGTAGGGATGGCAAATCCGATGCATTCATACATCATATATTTTATCCCCTTCGTGCGAATTATGGCTTTTTGCGCGCCTCAGACAACCCTTCGGTGCGCTATTACTCGTTCCTCTATCCTACAATGAATACAAACGCGTTGCGTCCGATTACCTTGTCGTCGTGCAACTACTCAACGAGGTTCCACCGCACTATCTCGCACAAATGAAACGGACGCTAGATATCTTGTCGTTGAGGTACTCTTGGGAGTTCAGCTGTCCTTGTTGCCGGATCTCTTGCTCTCCGTCTCAGATGTGACCGTGGGGCTGAGTGATGTTGTAGGTGAAATCCGTTCGTGGGACTAGAGCATGCTGTGCAAAACAAAAGTCGAAGGATTTCGTCACGCACTTTTTGACAGGTATAGGGAAATACGATAAAGCAGCAAACGAGAAAAGAAGCGCTTGTAACCATCCTTGAGTTTTAAGTTCTGAGTTCTGACTGTTGGGTAGCTCGATTAGTCGTTACTTCCCGTCCCCATACAACTTTGAGGGTGATTTCCCTATCGACGACTCTCAGGTTACCACAATGACAACGACACGGGTGGGGGTGAGAGCAAGCGCCCGGATATGATCATAGGTGTGTAAAATGATGTATATCGATAAGGGGGCACGTGTATGGCAGGCAGTCATTGCTCTGTTACCTGGCAAAGCACGTTTCAGACGAAAAGCAGGCAGTCGATGAATGGTGAGCACACAGGCGAGAGGTTTGAGAATAGGATACTGACAGGGACCCAAGAGTCGAGTGAAAACAATTCCTCCTCTAGCACCATTCAACAGCACGCGAAACCGATCGAAATCGATGGCCGAGGTTACATATACTCAGTCACCTTCCTCGTCGATGGAAAGCACATCGTGGGCGGTGGTGAGGAAGGAAAGATTCGACGTTGGCGAGTGGAAGATGGTGGGGAGGTGGGGACGCCAATGTGTTTTGTCTCGCGACGGCAACATCCACTGTCTCGACGCGTGCTCGATGGCTCATCCATCCCCCGTTGCATCGCCCTGGCAAACAACGGCACGTTCATCGCGGCTTCCGTGAACTTGTCGGTTTCGTTCTGGGACACTGCGGCGCACAAGCAAATCGGGTCTGTCATCCAGCATCCACCTTTCGTCAGGTCAATAACTATCTCAGCAAACTACGACCTTCTGATCAGTGGGGGCAAGGCAATCACCATTCACAGTCTCTATGACATCCTTCCCATATCCCATTCACATAATGTATGTGCGTGCACTTGGATCAAAATCTCGCTGCGTGAGATCGTTTCCTGATCATAAACTGTTTTGTTCACTGCTGCAGATTTTCGTTGAGCAAGAAATCCAGCCCGCAGAGGTGGAAAAGGCTGGTCTCGTGAGGATAATGAAGTCCCTTCGCGCACAGGAGAGGTATCAAGTACATTTATTAGCACCCTGACTCGCGTGTCGTTGACATCCACGTTCATTAGACAACAAAATTGCGCGTCTCGAAGAAACCATCCGGGAACTTCGCATCTGGCTCTCAGACTCCCAGGATAGCCTCAATAAAACCATCGAGTCCCTTCGTGCACAGGAATTGAATTCGAGTGCATCCACCGCCACCCTGACTCGCGCTTTATTGACATCCCTGTCAATTAGAACGCGAAATCGCTCATGTCGAACAGCAACTCCGCATTCAGCATGCCGATTGCGAACGCAGAATAGATAGCCTCCTCCATATTGTTCATGCCCACGAGCAGAAACATTAATGCGAGGTCCTGTATGCCAAGGACCGCATAATCGATGCTGCTCTTTCTCTTCTCGGGATCATCAACACTGCGAGTGAGGAGGTCAGAGCCAACAGCCTGCTAAGGAATTGGCTAGCGAGTGAGTTTCGCGCTGTGCACAAGGACAGACTATTCAATTTCTACCATTAGAATTCAAGAGCCAATGCATATCGATGTTGGAAATAATTGGAGACAGGGCATCAAGCGCTAAGGAACAAGAAGAAGCGATCGCAACATACTCTATGGCGTTGTTACTCAGTCCCTCGACCCTGAACACCTTGTTAATCAAGTGGGCGAGCATCTCGTTGATTCGTAGCTCACCAAACGAAGCATTGAGTGCCGCCGCCCAGGTAGGTTTACATGATAGTCTGAAGCCGGACAGCGACACCCTTTTTGGATCAGTTTGAGCTTCCAAGTCTCCTCATCTACCGCACAATTTGCGATGTTCTTGAAGAGGACAGCCGCATTTCGGAGGCAATCGAGTGTTTCCGACAGATGCACAGCGAGCTAGGAGAGTACACAAAGTCTATGGGTGAAAGCGACTGGGTTCCTGGTGGGGATTTCCTATTTTGTTCGTGGCCCCCGGTGTTTTCTGACGTTGAACATTAGACTTCAAAGCGCGTTGTCTCATGACGTTAGAGCAACGGGGCAATGTCGCCATGGACTCTACCTCATACAAAGATGCCGTTGTCCATTACACTACAGCATTGTCCCTGGATTCTTCATCGACAGACCTGTTGATCAAGCGAGGCAGAGCACGAGCTGAGATTAGGTCATGGCGAGATTCGTTGGATGATGCTGATGCAGTATGTGTATCCTGATTTACATCTGAGCAAATAGTGAATGTGATCTTAGGCCATCACACTCGACACGTCGTCTCCACGTGGCTACGAAAGAAGACATGCAGCACTCCTTGGTGCTCATCGTTACGATGAAGTAATAAATGCACATAGTGATATGCTCCTAAAGCTTGAACAATCTCCGGATCCTGTTACTCGGGGTAAATATTTTCTCATTCGAGCGAGAGGAGCATCTCAGGATTCTGCTTCTCGTAGGATTGTGTAACCACTATGTGAGCCCATCGCAGACGATGGTGACTATTCGCCACTCTATCAAACGGGCCCAGCGTGATACCCCGCTCGTTCTTATGAACACGGATACCGGTCGTCTTTGTGACAAGCAGGAGCGTACGGATGAATTCGAAGCTCATCCAAAATTCAAGGAGCTCATTGTATCCATTACAACGAAACGCGACAATTCTCGCATCGTACAGACCGTTCAGCAATACTTCCGATACGCCACATTCTCCCATACTTGGGAGGCAGTTGAATCCGACATGAAACGATATACGAACTGGCAGCATCATCCACTGCCTTGAAGTTGGTGATGTTCTGTAGGACCGTATGTGAAGCTGGGTTCCTCTGGGCATCCTGACATCGATGTTTAAATGGTACCACGAGTCCGCCCTCACGATCGTTCACCTAAAGGGTGTATGATCTGACTCGGAGCTGCGTGCTCTGATCAGGAGTCTCTGGAACACCCGTGCATGGACATTGCAAGAGTTCTTTGCATCCCAGGTCATCCGTTTCTACACCGAAGATTGGAAGCCTTATCTTCCTCACGAAAGTGTGTATAACCATAAGGATTCACCCACAATCATGGCCGAGATGGCGGCCGCAACCGATGCGTTCCCCCCCTTGACACCACACACCATATCCCCTTCATACGACAAACTCACCAGAGCGTTACGGCTTTTCGCGCGTCTCAGACAACCTTTCGGGGCGCTATTGCTCGCTCCTCTATCCCACAATGAATACAAGCGCGTTGCATCCGATCACCCTATCGTCGTGCAGCTACTCGTGAACGTTTCGCCGCGCTATCTCGCGCAGAAGCTACGGACACCAGATATCTTGTAGTTGCGTACCTTTTGGGAGTTCGTCTATCTTCGTTCCCGGATTTCTTGCTCTTGTCGTCCCAGACGTGGTGACCATCGCATGTTCCCGTATTTCACATTGCTTTCCGTAAGGTAGACCACCCTGTTCAAAGTGAAACCCGGTGTATTATACAGCCTTTGTTGTAAACCAGCGAGTAGCCAGGATGGTCACAGGGGCACGGACAAGTCTCCAACAACGAATTGATTGTGGGCCGGCTGGGAACGTTTACACGAGCGAGTACGGTCTCACCCAACATACTTCTCGAGTTAACAGATTCAAGGGCCATATCTATGGAATCAAGTGGTGCGAGGCAGGCACAACATTTTCTGTTTGCCCGTCGATAAGTACATCACAAAAGACACCGGGCAGCACGTTGGTTCATTTAACCAAGTCTTAAGCCTGAAGGGCGGACGAACACATCGGTTGCAAATCAGACGGAATGATGCAAGATTTGACCGTTGTGCATGACATATGGCGGTGGCTCGTCTCCACCGTCAACGCCACATTTCGAGCCCGTCTCCGTTGTTCTAGATGGGCAAGAGTTCTTAAGTTCATCGACGTTCAGCCGCCAACTGCCATATTGCCGCTGGGTCCTCGGAGTTTCATTGTAGCTGTAGAAGAATGTTGATCAGTGGATTGTAACGACAAGTGGGAGTCATTTAGGGTACCCAGTTATCACAGTAGCGGTCAGGCCGAATCGTTGCAAGGCCGAGAGATTCGCGCCAGTGTCGCCGTTCCCGAAATAAGCTCAGATTTTGGTTCAATCCTGAAATTGCTGGTCGTTCACGTTAAGCTCTTTGAGGGCATTGAGCACGAGTACGTTCGAAATGGTCCGGCCAGGGTAAGTGAACTCTGATTATAGATCAGTGGGTTACCACGACATTGCGTAACATCAAGACGTTTAGCAGGGGACTGGGAAGTCAAAAGGGGACCAGTCTCGATTGTGCAAGTGACGGGGGTTGAACCGCAGGTATCTTTCTCGTCCTCCGACCCGTCAAGGTGATCTCCGCGAAAGGCCTCTTCTCAGGGCACAGCACAGACAGTAGATTTCCAAAGTTCCTGGATAAATGGATGTATTATGAGTAGACGACGTTCACTCTCGTGGCTTTTATTCGAGACCAAGAGAAAGATAGTCGGAAATTGTTGCTGATGGCTCTCGGGGGGTTCGGGAAGTGTTTGGGGGCGGGGGGGAAAAATGCTTATAGAGCAGGACCATGAGCGACGAATTGTTGTAGACCCCAAGATGAGGATCGACGGGTGAATACACTTTGTCACCACCCTCACGTGTCCCGACTGCCGCGTAGGTCGTTCCATGGTTGTTTCTTGTTCCCGCCAATCTCGAGAACGATTTCCTCTGCCAAGACTTTCGAGGTCACCACCACGACTGCCACAAATGTCCATTCAGGTGAGGGTGATTGGCAGTGGTCACGTTCGAGGTTTCTGCACATGTTAGTGTAGAAGGAATGTCGGATTTCGAGTAAAGCGATCATGCAAGACAACTTGAGAAGGGAGGGTGAAGCAGGAATAGGACAAGGGTGTGCAGCCAAGAATGATCGGGTGGCTGGCTGAGACGAGGGCGTTCAAGGGTATCAAGGGGAGAGAATTCGAGATGAAGCTGCTGCATTGGGTGAAGTAATTGTATGGTATTTGATTCAATCTTTCAAGATCGTGGGGAGGACTTACACATAGATGGAAGGCTTGACAGACGTCATTTTCTGTAGAGATACACCACCCTGAATACTATATGCATCGAGCACGTATATGCAGGATGTTGCCATATGTTCGGCAAATGATGTGTTAACGACTGAGGAAAAACTCGGTTTTCCGGACACCGCCAGTAGTGAGACTACACTGCACGTGCCAAGGATGCTTGAAGTGTATGTGAAATGATATATATCGATAAGGAGGCACGTGTATGCCAGGCGATAACGCACCGTAAGTGGACGACCGCATGTCGTTTCTTCCATCGCTTTGTTACCTGGTCAACAATGTCCACAAGAGAAACCAGGCAATCAAAGAATAGTGAGCACAAGGGCGAGAGGTTTGGGAGTGGGATACTGACGGGGACCCCAGAGTCGAGTTTCTCCAGCACCGTTCACCGACAGCAAGGAAAGTCGATCGAAATCGATGGTCGGGGCAAAATATGGTCAGTTGCGTTCCTTGCTGATGGGAAGCACATCGTGGGCGGTGGTGAAGAAGGGAAGATGCGACGTTGGCGAGTAGAAGATGGCAGGGAGGTGGGGACACCAATGGATGCGATGAATGAAGTTTGGGAGGTCGCAGTGTCACGAGATGGAAAGTGGATCGTGAGTGGGACGGACAAGGGCGAGGTGATGGTGTGGAATGCAGAGCGCCACAAAAAGGTGATGACATTCAACGGACACAACAAGTCGGTGTGCGCGGTGGACGTCTCACCGGATGCGACGAGAATCGCGACCGGATCGAGCGACAGCACTGTCTGCGTCTGGTCACTCTCGACTGGCCAGCGATTGCTCGGCCCCTTGATACACCACAATTCTGTTGCTGCGGTCAAATTCTCACCCGACGGACACCTCATCGCCACTGCCACGTGGTACCGCGAGTCTGTCCGGATCTACGACAGTCAGAAACACCTCCTCGTTGACGTCCCAATCAAAGTCAGCTCGCCGTTCAACCAATCTCTCGCTTGGTCCAACAATAGCAACCAACTCTTTGCGTTATCTCGCGACGGCAACATCCATTGTGTCGACGTGTCCACCGGGAAGACGCGCTCTCAATGGCCCATCCACAGCAACGATGGCTCCCGTTGCTTCGCCCTGGCGAGCAACGGTACATTCATCGCGGCTTCTGCAAACTCATCGGTTTCGTTCTGGGACGCTACAACGCACAAACAAATTGGGTCTGTCATCCAACACACAACTCACATCGCGTCAACTGCAATCTCAACAAACTACGACCTTGCGATCTGTGCCGACCAGACAGTCACGCTTCGCAGTCTGTATGACGTTCTTCCCCCACTCTATTCTCACAATGTAAGTGGACTTGCATCAAATCTCGCTACGTGCGACTGTTTGCTGATCACGATCCGCTTTCCTGACTGCTGCAGATTTCCGTTGAGCAGGAAACCCGACGCATGAAGGTGAATAAGGCCGATTTCGAAGAGTCAATCGAGTCCCTTCGTGCACAGGTGGAGAATTCAAGTACGTTTTTTTAGCACTCTAACTCGGGTGTCATCGACACCTACGTTCATTAGACGATAAAATTGCGCGTCTCGAAGGAACCATTCAGCAACTCCGGATCCAACTATCCGATTCCCAGGATGCGCTCAATAAATCCGTCGATGCGCGTCGCGTACAGGAGATGAACTTGAGCGCGTCCATTGTAGCCCTGACTGGTGCTTCACTGACACCCCCATCCGTTAGACAGCACACTCGTCCATCTCGAAGAAATCGTTCAACAACTCCGCACACAACATACCCATTCCAAATAGAGCGGATAGCCTCAACCAGATTGTTCATGCCCATGAGAAGAAATATCAGTGCGAAGCACTGTATGCGGAGGGCCGCATAATCGATGCTGCATCTTTCTTCTCGAAATCGTTTGAGTTTGTCTTGCGTCATGTTTCCGCTCAAAGGTCCATTGGCCCCAATCAGTGATTTTCATCCTATTTATCGTGCCATGACATCCGGACTTGGGAACGTCGAAATTAAGACGACGGAGGACTTGTCTGTCCTGAAAAATCTGGTACTTGTACATTCATGGCTCTGGTGCCTTCTTGATCCTGTCCTTCCATCCAAGGATCTGATTATGAACGACGATGACGAACCGCTTACTCCAGTCGATGTGGATGGCAGGGATGGCAAATCCGATGCGTTCTCTCCCCTTATATCATATACTTTAC
>JBBPQE010000318.1:0-26697 GCA_038092335.1 Boletus vinaceobasis | reverse complement strand
CGACGAGCGCCTCATCCTCGTTCAACAGCTCCGCAAACAACTCCGGCTTGTACAGCGACGCCACCAGCCGATTCCGCACTTCCTTCGTCGAGTAACTGACCAAAAAGTGCATGACGGCTTTCGGAATTAGGTCTTGTATACTTTGCCGAATGATGGAAAAGTACGAAGCAATCAAAGTTCGGATGAGCGACGTTTCCATCTCTTCCCGTTGTGTCATTTGAAAATCGCTATCCGACGATGAGACCTAGGAAAAACCCCGCTCAATCAGCCCTGACCTGATACTACATGTATTAGGAAGAACCATCTGCGCGACACTCACAGCCTCGATGTGTTTACCCAGGCTTTTCATATCATAGGCCGTGTTATTACCGTCCAGCGAGCGTTTACCGGCCATCAACCCGGTGTGATCAGGCGTATCCGCAATTGACACGTCTCGACCCGTTGGCACGGGAGGAAAGCTTGCATGTGCTCGCTCGATGCTTGATCCACCGATGGGACCAGGACCGTTCTGGCCAAAAAAGTAGTTCAAGAATGTCTCCCGTGCGGTGTGAGGCGATGAGCCAGGTACGCCTGGCTGAGTGTGGGATTGCGGAGATGGCAGCACGGATGAGTGCCGAGGACCGTGATGGGGCTTTGATGATGATTTGGTGGAAGTGCCGACCGCTGGAGAGGATCCCATGGTCCGAGCTCGATCGTGAAGCGTCGAGGACACAGAGCGCCCGTCGCGGGAAGGAACACCGTTCATACTTGTCTGTTCCTCAACAGAGGGTTCATCCACATCTTCAGGCGTCTGAGAGCCATTTGTCGGTTCAGCGCTAACGGGCTGTAATCCAGAACCCAGGTTTTATAAATGAGTCACAAGAATCACCCATGGCATCAATCAGAAGACCGCATCAGACAAGGCGGATACAACTTACACGAGGGGGGATTGATTGTTTGGAAACTTGAGATGTGGCCGTTTGTGCGGCTACCGCAGACCCGGAGATGAACGCGGGATGATTCGTGTTGATGTACGCAGCCTGGATCTCGATGAGGCTTTGTGCATACTCCGATGTGGGACCGAGCCGCTCGCGCAACAGTTCCGATACACATTCAATCAGTTGTGCATGAAGGCGAGGGAATCTCTCTAACTCCTGTGACCGAACGTCAGAGATGTAGAACAAAGTGCTTCATGTTTAAATTGCTATACCGGGCTTGTACAATTGTGGCAGAGTTTAACGAGTTCTTCATAGACAAGCTCGACACAGCGAAGGCTTGGCGCTTCTAGTAGTTTTATCTGGGGCTTCACCAATAGATCAAACGCCGCTTCGGGGACAAAAAGGCTGGGCCGTGGGCCTGTGGAGTTCCGGATTGCTGTACGGATATCCTGGTTATCCAAGCCTGCTGTAGAATCTATCGAAGCAAGTGCGTGGCCGAAGACGTCATTGAAGATATAATATATCCGTGCACCACCTGATAATTCCTTAGTGGACATATCAACTTTGGTACCCTCGATGGATGCGATGAAGTCATGGGCAAATTGGTTCATGAGACGCAAGATTAGCTCTCCCTGCTAACGGACAATAGGTAATCAAGTAAACCATATTTAAGCTCTCAACCCACCTGGTTCTTGTCACCGAAGATTGCAGCATCACCAAACGAGTTAAGTTCTTGCTGTGCTTGACCCATAAGTGTGTTCAAACGCGCTTTCATATCGGGGAGTTTCTCCCTTATATGGTTTATCAAAACCTACGTAGGCTGTGGTCGAAAATCCGCAGCAAATATCTTTCATTATCCATACACACCTGATTCAATGTCCGAGCAAGGTACTTCGTGCCGTTTTTATGTGAAATATTTCGATACGCCGCATGGTTTTTGAAGAACTCGGATTCCGAGTCGAGAGCATCCGTCATACTCTTCTCAGTCATGATATCCTGCTGGCTTCTGTTGACAACGCCAATAAAGCCTAGTTTGAGGGGATAAACGCGTCCGGTCAAGATATCGAGTGCGTTCGTTCCGGCATCCATGATGTCAAGTTTCGTCAAAACACCTATCGTCCGACGACCTTGGGGATCAACACTTCGTGCAAGCTTCAGTGAATCCGAGTTGGCAAGGTCAACGTTGGCGGGAGAGACAGCAAGGATAACACTTTGAAACATGTCAACCACGAGTGCAAAACGGTAACGATCTATCTACCTGTTTGGTTTTGAGATATACTCCGTGACTAGGTTTCTAATCTGGCGTTCGATATCACTTGGTTGGTCGCCCACCGGTATCTTGAACGCGCATTAATTCGGATACGGGGATTTGCAATAACTCATTCATACCTTTGTCAGTCCCGGCAAATCTACCAAGGTCAAATCCAGGACACTTGGACTACATATCCGGAGTGATATCGGTAATCGGCTAATCCCTTTATTCTGTCCTGCAACACGATACGTCTCTTGCTCTATTTCCCGACGAATTTCATTGAAATCGGTGAAACGCTTGTCGATGTGAAGGAACTGTGCCCATTCAGTGTAGGCGGGTGGACTTGAGGAGGAATCCGGAATGGGAGTATGAATGAGTTGGAGAATGAGGGGTCTGCGTGTGACAATGCCTTGACCACGAGGAAGGAAATCTCGTCCAACAATGCTATCCGTGAACGTAATGTCAACGATTGAGAGCGAAGACGAAGGTCGAGACGCACTTCTCCAACACGCTCGATTTACCGGCTGACTGGCTGCCCACCTGAATGAAGATCAGGGGCGGCTTTGCAGGAATGCGATCGAAAACAACTCACAACCACTAGCTGGGGCATGTCCAACTCACCACCTGGGGGACATAAAATCACCCGCTGCCCAAGGCACGAATATGACTTGTCGATACACACCAAGATTGTGGAAAGTGTCCTGAAGACGGTTGACAAGCTTGATGAGGTCCGAGTCCATCTTTCTAACGGTGCAGCTGCGCGGTTGAGCTGGAGACGATGTTGGCGGGGAGAACGAAGAACGAATCCTTTGTCCCGAACGCGCGTGCAGATATTTACCGGGACAGCGCGCCAACGCGTTGCCGCGGCTTCCTTGCTTTGGCCCTATTTGGTCTTATGGGTTCGTTGCCAATCCAAGGAAGTATTATGATAGAAAATCCTGTTACAAACAATCCTTCTACCATAATCTAGCTATTCACGACCTGGTGTCTACTCAGATTGCTTTTGCTTTGACCAGGCCTAGTCGTAACATGGTGCATGAGATAATAATGAATAATGAATGACGAAATCACTTACGCTCAACCTCTAGGATGGCATTGGCGAGGATATCTTTCTGCGCCTTCTCGTCCTTGAGGCCAGTCAGGACTTTTGCGATAACACTCTTGGCGAGTTCAGCCTGTTCGCTTTCCTTCTGCTGCTGCTCGTAGCGGACCCAACTGTCAAGGACAGATTTAAGCTCGCCAGCCAATGTGACTTTTTGACGCTGCACGAAAGCCTCGTTCTCCAGTTTGGCAGTCTCCTGCAATACAGAAGAAATATATTTTAAATCCATTGTTTAGGGTACCAGCTAACCTTTGAAAGAGCAAAGAGACCCTCCGTAAGGGAAACGACATCTTTCATCTGCTCGACTGAGTTGATGCGGTCCTTGACTGCTTGTGTGTGCCCGGCGCGTGCATCATTGAGGACACCCTTGATGCGTTCAATGTGGCCGTTTGCCCAACCCTTGTATGGTTCTTGGATCGCCTACAAGGACATCAAATACATTCAGCAACATGTCCCGACACGTCGCCAACCCACATACCTGATAGATATATGCGAAGAGAAGGAACGTGCCGACAGCTACAACTGTTTCCTCGTTCACAACGTAGAGTTCTTGGGAGATAGCAGTGGCGAGGAGACCCGTTCCGAGGAGAGCTGCACCAGTCTTGGTGATGAGGCCAGGAGAAGATGGAAGACCGTTGATAATTTCGGAGGCGCGCTCTGCTGGTGGTGGAGAGTTGGAGCTCATAGAACGACTACATGGATGGCGTTACTTTGCTTTGTTCATGAAGTGAAGTACACAGACATACGCAGAGATGACACGAGCGACAGTTGGGACCGCGCGTGGTCGGGCTATCGAAGTGAACTAGTTACCGTACTGGACAGACGGGTGATGTAACCAAATGCTCACCCGACGCCTTGAGGGAGTTGAGGGCAATCCTGGATGCCATGGACAAAGTAAAAGACGGAGAATGTGAAGAACTTGTCCTCGTCCACCCAGAGTACTCAGCGCAATACCGTGTGAATAAAAATATTCCGGCTTGCCACGAACATGTATATGTATTACGTAATCACACTTTCCATTTTAACCAAGCCTAGCGCTGGGGCTCGCGGGGCATGACACAATAAATAGCATTGAGCATGGATGCGCCCGGAGTATCAAGCGGTATGTACCCACTAGTTGGAACTAATATGCAGTACAAACTAAGTCCTACAGTAGCATTGATTTCAAACTCAGGCATACTACTCGCACACTTACTAGAACGAGGATCTAGTCATCAGTGAGCAGATCTTCAACTAGAGACTGCCCTATGCTAATCTACAAAGACGTTATTGCTTGACGACCCTGCCACAAGCCTTTGAGCCTCGGCTCTGATTAAAAGATGGCCAACAAGAAAGGATGTCAAGAGCGGACTTTTTTCAGTGCATTTTCCGCATGAAAACAGTTGTAAGGGCGAGAAAAATGTCGATTTGAAGCACCGTGACAGTGCCTGAAGTAGCCGTAGTAACAAAACTTTGGGCCTGCTCCACCAACCGCAGTCCCGACTTTCAGATTCGGACTTGGCCTTTCGCTCACTTTTGTTTGCTATTGTCCGACTTGGCCCAAAAAATGAGAGATTTCGGACATTGAATTGGAAGGCACCCGGCAAAGCATATCGGCTCTGGTTCACTTGGAGACCGTGTCGTACCTGCCTGATATCGGGGTCGGGGATCGACATGCCTGGACTCATCACAACGTTTCTGATCCGTTCAACGATTGGCTGTAAAAAGGTGGTTGATTCAGACTAAGTTCTGCCATCGGGACTCGGGAGTCTTAGCACAAATTGTGAGCTCTGATTGGTTGGCAGAATGGAATTACCTAATGCCTACCATAAAGGTAAACGATAACAAGGTCCTACTCTCTGCCTGGCATGGATTAGTACCTGACCCAAACCTTGGCTGTCAGGGATTTATATGTATGTAAACGTCATGTTTTACAAATGGCACTCCTCCGGCGTTATAAAGGTTTTCAAGTTTGTCTACGCATGGAGGACACCCCGGATTTCCGTTCCATGGACTCTGCAGAACAACAACTGCTGTCATTTCACGTCTACAGAGTCGGTGGCTTCCTTGGTGACGATAAGATCGTCAAAGCGCAAGACAAAATTACAGATATGTGGGTATTCGCCTTTGTCGCATTCCATTCCTCCGTCAGTTGTGGGGTAGTTTTTGGATGCAATAACCATTGTTGTAGGTATTACCTCAAAGGAATACGGAGCGACACACAATGGCACTTCTCCCTGCACGCTGACGGACCCAATGGCACTCTCATCTGCAGAGTTTCGTCCGGTTATATTGGGCCACCAGTGATCTGTGACCTAACCCCAGGACCAATGTTGATTAACGTCACCTCCGAACGACGACAGATTCTTATAGAGAGACGACGCGGCACTCCTAAAGGCACCCAGTGGTTTCGGGGACCTGACGATAGAGAGTACCACTGGCGGACCAGCATGCATGTTTGGCGGGATGAAATGGAGGTGCGCTCCGATGCTCCGAAATGGGTTCTGTGGAAACCATATGGACTACCCACCCGTTCTTCCAGTGTTTGGACCCAGAAGGCAAGGTCGTGGCTACCTATCGTGCTACCGCAATGGCCATATCCAAGGATGGCGAGCTGCGTATTTATCCGGTACGAAATCGTCTGCATTTTTTTCAGCGTGCTATTCATTCACCCCTCGGGATGGTAGCCGGGTCGATTCATGACCGACCTCCTTGTAGCTACAAGCCTTGCAATACGGACGCCGGATCATTAGAATGGAGCTCGATGAAAGTCAAACCCTTTGTGAGCGCTTAGTGTATCAGTTGTTCTCCGTATGGGTGTACGGATGGGCTCACTTGACTTCCAAGTACTGTTATCAACGGCCTCACTGCTACACGCGAAGAATCCACTTTAGGTTGTTATACCGGCCAGGTGGGACCATCTCAAGCTGGGACAGAGTGCAGACTCCGCCCTGTGAATCTTTGTCTGATACGTCTGCACCGACTCAATTTGGCACTGAACCGATGTTGGTAGATCCCCCACTTCGGTCGATGCTGATATATATGCTGTCTCTCCTCATTAAGAGGACAATGCCACTAAACAAAGGATCCCTATTGGTATCTTAGCACCGCAGTCCGGTATTTTCACCAGTTTCAACCCGAGACGATGGTAACGAATGGCTGGAAAGCTTTCCTTTGTGGACCTGTTCTAGATTAGATATCTTCCTACTGCTCACATACAACATGGCCAGATAGAATGTAGCCTGTGCTGAACACTGGTCATCTCTTTCTCCCTCTCGGGACTATTTGGCTATTCAAGGATCTTCTACTGCCTCTGAGTGTGCATTCTCAGGTGGACTAACAGAAATGCTAAAATACGAGACCGGGATATATAAGGCTCGACCGGTGACCATTACTAACTTGGTAAGTTACGCATTCCTTCGCGCCACATGGTACTACTAGATGCCCCGCACACCGCTTCAGCGGTCAGCGCAGCGCCCCAGCCATCTGCATCGGCGCACACAGGATCTCCGCAGTATTTTTAAAGACAACGTCGACGTGATTACGCCCCACCCGTACAACGCCGGATACCGGCGCACCTCATGTTTCCGGGTCCGTCTTTTCCGCAGGAAGGACCCTAACGTGCACCTTGTCTATCGAACTATGAGCATCACGACACTTCGAACGGAGCGGATCCAGACCACCGAAACGCCCCCGTTACGTTTACACGTCTATCGGGTCGGCGGTATCTGGGGCGACGATAAGATCGTCAGGGCAGACGACAGAAGGACCCCCAAGTGAGTGGCTTCACATACCGGATAGTCGTGACGTCGCTATATCATACCCGCACACGATCCGCATCTTTTCGCAGTCCCCCACGATGGACATCTCCATGTTGACCGAGGTATGACAGATATTATTTAAAAGGGACCCGGCTTGCGGGGACCTGGCAACTTGCACTCCATCTTGGCGGTCAGCACGGTGTGCTGCTCTGCCATGCCCAGTCTCCGTACCTCGGGCCGCCGTTGATGGCAACCGACGCAGGTCCCATTAGCATCACCATCGGTTCAGAACGACATACGGTCGAAGTTCATCGCGGGAACGGTTCCTCCTGTGGAACCTACTTGTTCAAGGACCTTGACAACAAAGAGTACTGTTGGCGGCCGAGTTCATGGTTATGGAATAACAAAATGGAGGTATGTACATGGATGGGTCGTATTAGAGAACATGACTGAAGGCAAGCCCATCTTGGCTTCTGCATTGCACTGACAGTGCCTGAACTCCCAGGATCAGGTTGTGGCGACTTACCGCATCACGTTTTTTGCGATATCCAAGGACGGAGAGCTATGTATCCATCAGGTGTGAAAAATCTGTGCTAGTCAACTTGTTCGTTTGATGAGCTTACTAGGAGGGTAGCCTGCCCAGTCCCAGTCCATAACGGACCTTCTCGTCGCAACCTGTCTTGCTATGCGGACGCCGGATTATTAGATCCGACCGACCCTCCGACTCTTCTCCGGAATTCGTGGATTTGGATTAACGGGCGTCACTATGAGTGGCACATGTATCACTACTCTTACTCTTCTTACCTTGCCATCAAATATTGTACATTACATATTCACTATTTTTCTAATCCTAGCTCGAGAATCGAAAAGCACTGGTGCACTGTTCAGCAAACCGAACGTATCTAAGAATCATGCAATTGACAAAGAAGAAGAGCAATCGTGTTCAAATATAGGTCTTCGACTAGCCGCCTGAACCAACCCAACATCCTCAATAGCTTCACCACACATGGCGAAACGCCATACCCCGAAAGGTCTTCTCTAGCTCGAATAAGATCGCAAGCTGACCGTCGTCATCACCATTCTTCGCCGCTGACTCGAGAAGACGTCGTCGGATCGCCTGCACCTCCTCCACTGTCAACGTGAGCGTATCATTCTCGAACTGATCCCCACCAAGGAGCCGGGCGGGATCGCCGTGAACCTTCGGAGAGTCGGTCTGAGTAACCAAGGAGTCTTTGATTCGTTCTGTAGTCGAACTGTCGGAACCCTGGACTTCGTCGCTCGACATTCGAGTCTTGCCATTCACATCCTGTCCATCCTCGAACTCCTCGCAGAAACATTGTCGTGAAGGGCCGGCGCCTGCATCATCCTTGGCATCTGGTCGTTCGGGTGAGACCATATACACACAGACTTGAGCTTGGTTCGCAAAGCTGATCTTCTTGGGTGTCTTGACCTTGTAGTCGGTGGGCTTCACAACCGGAAATACCGTACCACCTGTGTCTCCAGAATTCGTGCCGTCGAGCTGCGGGAAACGCCAACGTCTGGTGGGCGGTGGTAGATTGGTAAAGTCGATCGCACGGACCGGTGGTATCTTTTCCTGTTTATCAATGGAGATGGCTGGCGAAGCCTTGCGGGTTGGTTTCAAGGGATATTCATATGGAGAAAGACGTTGATATGTCACAGGCAGTCCCCCGTGGGTGTGAGGCTTGTCAGGTGTGTCGGGCGACCGTACCGCAGTCATATGGCTCAGACCACGCGGGGTGCCAGCCCCCGTATCCTGACTGCGTTCCTCCCTGAATTCGTCGCCGCCCTTCGAAGTGTCGTGATGATCCTGAAGCCAATCAAGACCCGCTCGTTGCTTCGCCTCCCCGCCAGGTCTTCTACCATCTGGACTGAATGACGGATTGAATCGAAGCTTGCGTTGCTTCCTCGGCCGCCGTGGCATGCCATCTTTATCGAATCCAGAGAATACGAGGGAACCACTCGGGGAGTCAAAATAGGCCTGTTCTCGCTTGCGTTTTCTTCGCATGCTCGTCGGGGTGCTTGGGGTGTCGGATGTTTGGGCAGGCGTTGGTCCAGATTCTTCAGGCTCGACATCGGTGGATCCTCCAGACTCGGACAACGGGACATATATTGGTGGTGTAATGTTGGTCAACTTGTAAGGGGGTCCGGGGACGAACCTGTCTGTTGAGTGGGGGAGCATTCGAAGTTAGGTATGTACCTAAGTCTGAACGCGCGAGGGATGAAGAAGAGACAAGAAGGAAAGGACACCTGTGCGACACAATGACTGCATTGAATGGCCTACCGTCGAGAATATACTCTGCGATAGGCACTTGAAAAGCTTCGTCGACGCAATGCACAATCCACCCTGCATGGATCACCTACAACATGTTCAACCAACGTCAGTATCAGCGCATACATTCAACCATATCTCGTGTCCGACACTGTCTATACGCACCACGACAGACTTGGCAAATAGCTTTGTCACCCAAGGCTCTGAAGGGTCTGTCGCGAAGAAATACCGAGCGCGCGCATCCAAGGTCGTTCCAGAGGAAATCACCCCTCCATGTGCCACTTTTTAGACATTGAGCGGGTCAGGCCCTTTCCGCCACCACTTGGCACCTACCCCATTTCTTTGTGAAAGCCTTTGGGACACGATTGCTGAAATATGCTGTGATACGTTTTGATGGAACTGTCGCACAAGGCAAACATCCACACTACTCACCGGATCCTGAGAATAGAGAAGCCTCGGTGGATTTCGCGGAGTGGTCGGTTGGCTGGATGTCTAACATTTTCTTTAGTGCACTAAACATAGAGACAGTTGTTGATGAGAGAGATTGAGCCTGGCAAGCGTTTCAGGAAATGGCAGGAGTGACAAGTTCCGAGGTCCGAGTCCAACCCAATCCGTGAAATTGTTTGCCAGTTATGGGGCTCCGACTCGGAGTGTAATGTGGTCGATCAGGGATGCTTGCGCGTCAACGTGTACAAGCAATTTTTTGGAACGGCGCAAGACCTGATTTTCGACAGGCTGCGCGGGCGCTGCACGATGCTGTGGCCTGTCGGACGTCTTCGCGATAATGGTGTGTCATTTTGTGGAATGGCTTCTGTTAGTCCGCTTATGTCTCCATGAACGTTTGCTGTCGTGTGAATGATCATCTTGATTGTCACTCGGTGGACACATTTCCTTAGGCAGTCATGGCGGTAGTTATGAATGGGGACAGCCGAGATACGAATTTAGATGTATCTGGCATTCCTCGGCGGGTCGATCAGCAACCCAAGTGGCACATATAGGCGAGTCTCACGTTCTCAACAGTTCCTTGACAATGATTGGCACATTCGTTGGCATTCAAGTTCGCTTGATCCAGCTCTCACTTCTCGGACCTTTGCCGTCGTCTTCAGAAATAATGGTGTGAGCCATACACACGGCGAAGCACGATGGTGACTCAAGTATTTAACTATAGCCAGGTATCCAAAGCATTTTTTCTCATGGACTTTTAGTACAGACCTGAGTGTAAACATTCTCAACACTGACTACCGATCTATTTCCACGTTTGTGCCCATGCAGTCAGACCGCCTGACCATGTCCATCATATGGTTTCGCTTCCTGCCATCATTGTTAATTTTACAGCGCTTCCTACGATTCTATATAGGTCTGCTCGTATAAGGACCAGCCAGGTTGCGGATACCTGGAGAACTGTGATACCAATGTCCTCTGTTCTCGCTGCTGCCTTTCTCGGTGTTGCGGTCGTTCAGGCCTCGCCCTCCCTCTCTGGGAGGCAGTCGATAACTGCGTTGACAACCACACAGATTGATACCTTCACACCATACACGTATTATGCGAGTACTGGATATTGCACCCCTGCCCAGACGCTTGCATGGGACTGTGGAGGTACGTTCATTTCAAGCGCGAGGCACGAGTGGTCCGCGGAACACTGACCCACACCCGTTTAATCAAGCCAACTGCGATGCCAACCCTGATTTCAAGCCTGTCGCTTCTGGCGGTAACGGTGACTCCATTCAGTACTGTAAGTCATTATCTTGATATGTGGGGAGCTCAACTTAACTTGGATTGTCTTCGAATGCACAGGGTATGTTGGATATGACCCAACTCTCGAGACCGTGATCGTCGCCCACCAAGGAACGAATCCTTCAGAAATGTAAGTCCTGATATCAACTGCCGTATGTCGTCGCGTACATCTTCTCAACCCGTTACCTTCCAGGGAGTCCCTCGTCACGGACGCTGATTTCTTCCTGACGAATTTGGACTCCACGCTCTTCCCAGGACTTAGTTCCGATATTGAAGTCCATAACGGCTTCGCGGATGAGCAAGCAGAGTATGGCTTGCACTTCGTTCCCATCTACCCGCTTAAATTGCTATGACAGCACTGCCACGGACGTACTCGCTGCTGTGCAAACAACCATGTCAGAGTATGGCACGACATCTGTAACCATGGTCGGCCATTCTTTGGGTGGGTATCTCCAGAGATCGCACTAGCAATTCAGTGAAGGTGATTCATGTACTAATGCTGTCGTTGTCCTATAGGTGCGGCTATCACGCTTCTCGACTCGGTGTATCTCCCGCTTTGGCTACCCGCTGGAACGACCTTCCAGACCATTGGCTACGGCCTCCCTCGTGTCGGCAACCAAGCATTCGCCGACTACGTGGACGCCAACTTGTACCTGACTCACATCAACAACGAAGAGGACCCCATCCCAATCTGCCCTGGCATGTTCTTGGATTTCGTCCACCCCTCCGGAGAGGTACACATCCAGGACTCTGGCGAGTGGGCAGCATGTCCTG
Organism: Boletus vinaceobasis; assembly: GCA_038092335.1. Lineage (NCBI taxonomy): Eukaryota > Fungi > Basidiomycota > Agaricomycetes > Boletales > Boletaceae > Boletus > Boletus vinaceobasis. The sequence continues at coordinate 14,888 of JBBPQE010000318.1, read as the reverse complement.
GTAAGTTCCTCTTACCTTCTATCTTGGACTTTCTGGACGACAGACACGCGTCCAACAGGCCAGGACAACCCAAGCACAGAATGCATAGTCGGTGACGTACCTGAAATCTGGGACGGCGACCTCGACAACCACGATGGTCCTTACAACGGAATCACGATGGGCTGCTAAATGGGACTTTGTAGAGAACTCCTTGCATGGACCATGAACTGGGGATATCAATTTCGGTAATTATATATATTAGTTTCTGAAACATCCAAGGAGATCCAAGTAAAAGCGGACAAATGACGTCATGCAGCTGACACCAATCGTAACTCCCCTCCACTCATCCACTCTGAAGATGTTTCCATCCCAAATCCCTGCAGATACCCTTCGACGTGCAGCCTCGGTTGGCGTGAAGCAGTCGTTGGAGTCTCAGTGATACGAGAGTTCCCTGAGGTGTACGAAAAGAAAGTATCGTTAACTGAGGAAATTCGCATACTTCTGACTGGCTCCTCTCCTCGATCTACAGTCTGGAGGTGACTGGAAGCACCGTGACCCCGAATTGAACATTCTAGCCTGGCTCTGGATGCGCGAGCTTGGTTGTGAAAAGTAATTTGCTTTGGACCTTCCTCAGACTGGTACACATTGGTGGTCCAAGGCCTTCGCCGATGTTACTTTGGTTGTTGACTTGGTGTGATAACCAACTCGTAGACATTGACCGGGCTCACATGATGAGGTTTGGATTTCATCGGACGAAAGGAGATAACCAACCGCAAAAGCTTTCCTGTGCTAGGTGATAATCGTGTTGCGGGCATTCCCAAAAGGGTACAACCTGGCTTTACGTTTAACAGAAAGGCCAATCCTGAGTATGGCGTGTACTTGGACAAGAAGTCGGGCCATGCAGGCACGGCCTGAAAGTCCGCCAGCATCGATGGTGTGCTGCAATGCCTGGATGGACTCGGTAACCAGATTCGCTTTGAAACGGAGAGACTCGAATTGAGCGACGGGAAGCGAGTTTGAGTTGAAGCCAGGCTATGGTGGATTCGGGATCGCCATCACGTCGCACACGGTGAGCACGATGTGTGTATAACGCGCGAGTCATGGGTCGCGTCAAGCCGTGACATTGAAACAACTCTTCATCTTGCAACCCCTCCACACACCATTCGCACCTCGCCGGCTCTCCAGAATGGTTTTGTCGTTCTCTGCCAGTAGGTGTATGACACTCGGTACGGTAGTCTCTGTCGCTGCCCGCGCTGCTGATATTTTCCGTTGTCACGCGTCGCACCCTCTTCGGGAACCCTCAATTCAGCTTTCCGCTAGCCAAAGCCTATGCATCAGCGAAGAAGACCACGCGTAAGACTGCCGAAAAGAAGGCTATTAAGGGTAAACGCACGGCTCCTGCCAAGAGAGGTAGACCATCGTAGCAACGTGTAGTGCATTCTTTGACGTCGCTCTGCATTCAGCCTTGCAATAACGGAAACGCTCTTGCTTAGTAGCAAGTGCCGTCTCGCCACCAGCGTGGCCCTGGATCGCGTTGGCGTCAACAAAGCAGCGTCAGGTGAGGGGAGATGATGGGTTGAGCGGTGAGTCAGGTGATCGCACAAATGATAATTTTGACTCCTAGACAGATGCTGTTGAGCCAAGGCTTGCCAAGTCCTCGCCCCAAGTCGGGCGGTGTCTCATCATCCAGTAAAGCATGAATTGGGACTGCCGTTTCAGATGTCAGACACGAATTGAGGCTGTACCTGAAGGCCTTCACCATATTTCGGTAGTTTGGTCGATCAGCAACTCAAGGCACATATGTATGGGTGAGAGTCTCACGTGCGGTCTCAATTCCCTGAAACTGAAAGTGATTGGCACGTTCGTTGACATTCAGGTTTGCTTGATCCGGCTCCTCCTTTCCCGCTCACCTTTGACACGCCTTCAAAAACAATGGTGTGAGCCATACACAGCGCGACGCATGATAATAACTCAAGTACTCAACCATGGCCAAGTATCCAAAACACTTTTTTCTGACGAACGGGGATCCCTCTTGGTGCAGACCTGAGTCTGGACACGGCCATGCGCACGCAGTTGGATCGCCTGACCATGCTCATCATATGGTTTTGCTTGTTACCATCATGGCTAATTTTACAGCACTTTCTATGACTCTATAAAGGCCTGCTCGTATAAGATGTAGGTTCAGACCACCACAGGTTGTGGATACCTGGAGAACTGTGATACCAATGTCCTCTGTCCTCGCTGTTGCCCTCCTCGGTTTTGCGGTCGTTCAGGCCTCGCCTACCCTTTCTGGGAGGCAGTCGATAACTGCGCTGTCGACGGCACAGATTAATAGCTTCACTCCATACACGTATTATGCGAGTGCTGCACACTGTACCGCTTCCCAGACGCTTGCATGGAACTGTGGTGCGTCCATTTCGAGCGCTATGCACGAGCAGTCCGCGCAACGCTGACCCACACCCATTTAATCAAGCCAGCTGCAATGCCAACCCTGATTTTAAGCCTGTCGCCTCTGGTGGTGATGGTGACTCTGTTCAGTATTGTAGGTCCTTAACTTGATACGTGGGGAGCTCAACTTAACTTGGACTGTCTTCGAATGTACAGGGTATGTCGGATATGACCCCAATCTCAATACCGTGGTCATTGGTCACCAAGGAACGGACACTTCGAAGTTGTAAGTCCTAATTTCAGCTGCCGTTGTCGTCATGTATTTTTCTCTCAAACCATTGTCTTCCAGGGAGCCCCTCGTCACGGACGCTGATTTCTTCCTGGCGAATTTGGATTCCACGCTCTTCCCAGGACTCAGTTCCAGCATTGAAGTCCACAATGGCTTCGGGGATGAGCAGGCAAAGTATGACGTGCACCTCATTACTATCTATCCGCTTAAATTGTCACGATAGGACTGCCACGACCATACTCGCTGCTGTGCAGAAAACCATGTCAGAGTATGGCACGACATCTGTAACCATGGTCGGCCACTCTCTGGGTGAGCATTTCCAGAGATCGTGATGCGCTTCCCTGGAAGGTGACTCGTGCACTAATGCCATCGTGTCCTGTAGGTGCGGCTCTCGCGCTCCTCGACTCGGTGTATCTCCCACTTTGGCTACCCGCCGGGACAACCTTCAAAACCGTTGGCTACGGTCTCCCTCGTGTCGGCAATCAAGCATTCGCCAACTACGTGGACGCCCACGTGCACTTGACTCACATCAATAACAAAGAGGACTTCATCCCGATCTGCCCTGGAAGGTTCTTGGATTTCGTCCACCCCTCCGGAGAGGTACACATCCAGGACTCTGGCGAGTGGGCAGCATGTCCTGGTAAGTTCTTCCTACCTTCCATGTTGGGACTTTCTGGACGACAGATACGCGTCCAACAGGCCAGGACAACCCAAGCTCACAATGCGTAGTCGGTGATGTGCCTTACATCTGGGACGGCACCTCCAGTGACCACAGTGGTCCTTACAACGGAATTACGATGAGCTGCTGAATGAGGCTGTTGCGGGGAAATTACGCCGATGTATTTATATGACTCCTTGCATGAACTGAACAGCTGGGGGTATCAATTTGACAGTTTCGGCGATGGTATAGTTTCTGGAACTATCTTTTCGTTTTCTTCGGGGTGTTCAAACGTACATTCATTTCTATCTTCTCGAGGAGCTCCAAGGACAGGGTTACAGATCTGAGTAAGGCTGGACAAATGACTCAACCCCAATTTGCGTGAAGCGGTCTCTGCACCCACAGCAGTTTTTTTGACCGCATGTCACTGGCAGAGCGCTGCGGGAAAAGGCACGATGGCTGAGATATCTTTGATATCATATTTTACTGTACCATCAATCGAGTTTAGATACATTGCCCGAGAGTTGATCAAGGTTGCAATTGGACACTGCGTTGTACACTTTATCACGTAACGTCTTGCACCATTTGGTTCCATGAAGGTCACTGAATTTACACTGGGCCCATCGTCACCATAATACGCTAGCCCGACACACAAGATACCGATTCCACCGAGAGCGACAACAGCGTTCCACCGCCCGTTCTACCGAATTACAAAGTCTCCATCCCAGACCACGACTCCCTGACAGTGGCGAGTGGCATGCGATGGACGCCCACGCACTCGCTTCAAAGCCACCTGTAGAAGAAAGCACGAGATTCAAGGTACGATTTGGTTGATTATCTTCTGGGTGTCGACGACGCTCACAGTACATTCATATTGTCGGAATTTTGGAAATCAAACTCGACGTCTCTCCCAAACGCTGTCATGCCTGCGGTCTCCCTGTCTTCCTCAGCGTAGTGGCCCGCGATACAAAGAAAAGTATGTCCCAGATCTCTGTGGACCTCGTTCGACTATTCATTCATGTACTACTCAGGTTCCAGGCCCTTCGTGAAAAGTTCGATCAAGTTAACACGGTACGTCGACGACCTGTTTCTCTCCCTTCCATTCATAGATCAACACCATCATTGCCGACGAATAACCATATACACGGGCACGCTTCTATTCTGAACTCGCAACACACAGCTACATGACCAACACCAACGTGACCTAGAACTCGCAAACGCTCGGGTACGGAAACTCCAGGCGGAGAACGAGTACGCATCTCGACTACTTGCTCTCATACCGTGGATTGATGCATACGAATTGCTCTTTTTTTTTTTTTGCACACGTCTAGTCTTCTTCTCGATGCGATTAGCATCACGGTACCCGCCACGCCATCGTTGATGCACCTCGTTCGCCCGTCCCCAACGGGGACTTCGTCTTCGGTGCCAATAACGTCATACACACATCCCCCTCCTCCGCCACACCCCCAGTCCGTTCCGATGAACGGACATGCGTATGACCATGCGAACGGGAGGTACCGTGACCGCGCTCGGGAGTACGATCGATCCGAGGTGGGCTTCAATGTCTGTCGATGCGTATCATCGCTCCAGGTTGATTTAGTATCCGGATCAGATGCATCCCGTGGACCGGTCAAACGACCCTTCTCCCCATGAAGCGAGCGTCAACGGACGACCGTTGTAGGGTTTGGACTCGCCATGTATTCACCCGCGATAGGATTTTTTTTGGTGTTCCTCAGGTTTTGTATGCGTACCGAAGTGGGAGGTGATCATTCACGACGTGCACTCAGGGGATCAAGGAGTTTTGACGTTTGCTCGTCGGTATGACTACGTCCCAGCCAAACTCTGGGCCGCACGCACGCACGACCTCTCAACATCACACACACAACGATTTGAGATTACGATGCTCCTTATGAAAGTCACATTTTGGGCTCTTCCGCGTCGTCCAACGATGCAGTCCTACTGGTGTCGATATTTTTGATCGGCCCATGGAACCACTTGTGCGCAGACACCACCCACGAAATCGACGCGAAGATGAATACGCCCATGATGATAACGACACTATAGTCTGCGTACATCAGCTCTCAAACGCTCGTACCTGCGACAAAGCGAACACTCACTCATATCTTGGGCATCCGTCGTTTGGAAGGACGGGAAGAAGAGGAGTACGACGATAAAGGCGACCCACGACACTGCAGCTATGCCTACGGGCATGTACCATCTTCCGAGCGTAAAGAATCCCGGGGTGAGCGCGTTCCGTCCAGAAGTGATCCGAAGAAAGATGGGCGTCGCATACGATACATACAAACCGATGACGGATGCCCTACAGTGAAGGAAAGAACGTCGGTCACACACGTTGCCGAAAACTAACTTTGGAGGAAAACTGACCCAGCGAGCGAGGACAGCGCTGCAGTGGAGAATCCGAGAAGACCACATATCGCGGCGCAAACCATCACGAACCATACGGCGTTTACCGGCGTCTGCGTGCGTCGGTTGATTTGCTTCCACCAGCGCGAACCAGGAAGCGCGTTATCGCGCGCGAAAGCAAAAATAACGCGAGAGGCGTCTACCCCTTGAGCGGCCCCCGTCACGAACTGATGGCGTACAGTATGAGAATGAGACCTGTCGCGTTGTTCCCATGTGACGGTCGCCTCACCTGGACAACGATGATGAAACTCCATATCGCCAACATGCCTCGCTTCCCTAGTATGTCCAAGAAGAGTTGGCCCATTGGCAAAGCCAGGTCCGTGGTGAGAAGCGAATCAACGGACGTCGTCGCAAAGGATGCTGTGATGAGCAGCAGCCATCCGAGGATTTCGGTGATCGCTACTCCGAGGACGATGGCAATTGGCGCACTGCGTTGTGCACCAGCGACTTCCTCCGAAATGTGCGCAGCGGAATCGTCTGATACGTTTTCAGGAACAACTTTCAGGTTCAAGAAGGTGAGCGCTTACAGCCTGTCAGCGTCCACATTGGCGCTGTGAACGCCAGCAAGAATGCCCAGCCATCTGATCGAGATGAGTGATTGTCTACCTTGGCATACAATTGAATTGTAGGACGCCATACCATTGGCCCAGCCGGTGTTGTTCTCGAACAACGTAAAGGCATCTTGCGTTGATGCCTTGTTGTCACCAGAGCACACGAGCAAAGCAACGATCGCAGCCACAGTCGTCCCCACTTGGTTGATGAGCTCGTCACTGATTAAAGTCATTCCGGAGCCCAGATCAGACGTACCGTTCACCATGACATAGAACAAGTTGAGTCGGGCAAGGACGTTTGTCGCCGCCGAGCAAACGAGACCGTGGCAAAACAGTATTCCCAGTAGAATTCCGTATGTCGCACCTGAACTCGGCACAATAGCCCCATCCGATCCCACTGTGATGGCAGACGTGATCATCTGCGCGCTGTGGAGTGTATCGTCAGACTCGTGGAATGACAAGAAATGGTGTGAGAGACCATGTAAAGTCTATTGAGCACACGAGCGCTACCTGACCGGTGATGTTGGCCCACCCGGTGATCCAGCTAGCCAAAGCAGCGTATTTCGGGGGAGCGAGCTTGGCAGAGAAGTAGTAAAGCCCAGCAGATGTCCTAATGTCCTATTCGTTTCAAGATGAGATGCACAGTCGGTCTTTTCGACTCACGGCATGGAAGATACGAGCTCGGCCATGGAAAGGGCCACCGCCATCACGAAGGGACAAGGGATGAACCATCCCCACACCATCCCGACATGACCACCTGGCTGCCTTTGACATCTCACATCACAACATACGGCAGGAACACACCTGAGAGGAGAGGAAACGAGAAGGTGGAAGAGACAGAGGCGACCACACCCATGATCGAAATTGCAAACGCAATCGTTTCCAGCAACTTGATGTCATCACGTCAGATTTGTATTCGCTTTCGAACTGAGCCTTCCGCACCGAGAATTCGCGCTTGAACTCGGATTTGTAACCGAGCTGTGCAAGCAGCTTATCGTCCGCATTGTAACTTTTCGGAGAACCCCCATCGTGATTTACTGCGCGCGCCTCCACGTGAACGCTGATGTCAACGGTCTTTGCGTCCTTGGACATCCTCAGAGACCAGATGGAGATAGAAGCAAAGGAAGGAGGACGTTGGGTGTATTTCCCATCGGGTGTATCGGGTTTTTGAGGCTTTGTACCACCGGAAATAACGCCAAGGGAACACTCCAAGGGATTACTTTAGTAATACCTCCGTTATCTCGTGTGCCATCCACGCTTTTGGGCCGGTAACCTTCATGCGGTGAAGGTGACAACGGAGCCACAGGGCGACGAATGATAAGGGTGATAATGCGTAACCACCGTTCGTACGAAAGCCGGAACTGGATGAGAGGCGTATGACAATGAGGGGAGATATCCCGGGGCCAACCTGGCCTGAGCGGGCAAAGAAAAAATGGCCAAAAATATCCCACGTCGTCGGCGTGATACGCGTCTTCTAATCTGCGTTTTCTAAATCTCAAACCTGAGCAGGCCAAGCGGCTGAGACGTACGAAACAGAGCTGTCACTCTTGGTCGCGTGCTTAGAGAGCTGAGTGAAATATTGATACGGTGGTAGAGAGTATGTCATGCGAGTAGTAGCGGTAGTGTGCGTGGTGGAGGTGTGGAGTGGGACCTTTCCCATTGTGGTCGTGCACCCCTTCGCGAGATAAGCTTGAGCTTGAAGGTTGAAGATACAGGAATAATATTAGTCAAGAATCCTGAGATTGAGAAAGTAGGCCCATAGTTGAAGTAGCTTTTCCAGACATCTTTGGTAGGCTCCCGGGTGATTGGCACTGCAGAGGACGTCTGGTTCGCGATTAGAAATGATCGCTGTTAACTTTTTCTTTACATTCTCAGATCCAAGTTATATTCAACGCGAGGATCAACTTGTCGACTCAGTCTAGTTGGGCTTGTTCGAGTAAATCTTGATCTTACAGTCATTGATTCATTGAAATTGCTCCCTAAAGTCGGTAGCATATTCTGAATCGCGAGAGAACTTGTGGGACGTCAACTTGCAGCCTGCCTAATGGCGAAACAATCCAGACTATCTATCGATACGATCACAACAAGGAAAACCACGACCATGCCCCCCTACTGCTCAACGATCTCTACATAATTCGCTAAACCAGAGGACGTCAACACGAAAAGTACCCCCACACATGACACAGACGACGCACCTGGGAACATGCCCATTTCACCCCTCGGATTCTTACCCTGCCACCATCCTTCCCCAACCTCTTCAATCTCCGTGATACGTTCGCCTTCGCGGAAGGCGATCTCGTTGTCTTCCGCGGCGTCGTAACTATGCGGTTGGAGTAACGTGCAGCGTGTGAGGAAAAACTGTGACAAGGACGGAGACGAGACCGCGAGAGCGGTAGTACTTACTCATAAAGTGCCACGGCGACAACGCCTTCTTCAATCGCCGGAGGGGGCGGTGGTGCTGGTGGTGCTGGTGCAACAGGCTACACAAAACCAAACCAAACCACGTTCAACAACCGATAACCCGATAACCTGGGAGGACATACCGCAGCAGGAGGGGGTGGCGGCGGCGGCGGCGGAGGTGGTGGAGGTGGTGGTGGAGCCTCCTCTTCTGGCGCCTCTTGCGCTTCCGGCGTCTCGATGAGCTCCACATAGTTTGCTATAACCATCAGAGATTTACTATATACCAAAATATCGAATCGGGGTACATACCAGGGAACAATCCCGTCTTCGCGCCACCCTGCGCGATCCCACTCCACCATCCTTCGACGATTTCTTCGATCTGTTCGATCACCTCACCTTCGACGAGGCTCATCTCGTTGTCTTCTGCAGCCTGATGAGGAAACGCGAACATCGACGTTCAATAGGGCAGCCAACGATCGCATTGGAAGAGACAAGTACCTCATAGTCGTATACAACGACGGCACAGATACCTACACCACCTTGAACCTGCGCATGAGCAGCTGGTGCAGGTTCTGGTTCTGGCTCCGGCTCTAGCTCCGGTTCCATGCTCAGAGATGCGAGCTGCGCGACTGGCGGTGGTGGTGGTGGTGGCGGTGGCGGCGGTGGCGGGGGAGGCGGCTGAGGGAAGAAAGTTAGCTTGAAGATGGGCCTCACACTGCGATATCTCACCGGAGCTTCCTCTTCCTCCTCCTCGACAAAGCTTGGAGGTGCTAGTGGTGGTGGCGGTGGCGGAGGAGGAGGAGGAGGAGGAGGAGGAGGAGGAGCTTCTTCCTCCTCCACCTCGGGTTCTGGCTCAGGAATACGTGCTGGTTGAGGAATAGGCCGCGGCCTCGAAGTCAACGGGGGTGCAGGCGGTGGTGGTGGCTAACATGTTCAAAAATTAGTCTCCTAAAGATCCTAGACGAACAAGAAACAGCACAAACCGGCGGCGCCACTTCAGGCTCGGGTTCGGGTTCGGCCTGTCTCGCCCACGTAGCAGCAGCACCTCCAACGATCGCACCTCCAACCGCGGCGACGCCCACCCGGCCACCGAAACGACCCGAGGATGTGGCACTGACCCCTGTCGAGACTGGCGACTGCCACGAAGCAGACTTACTTCGTTGTTCTTCTTCCTCGGCCTGTTTCTTGGCGAGAGCCTGTCGCTCACTCCAGGTAAGCTTCTTAGCAGCTCCAGCAGTGGCGCCGGCACCCGAACGTGAAGGTGGTTGAGGTTGAGCCTGTGCTTGTGCTTCAAATTGTTGAAACGGATTCTTTAATCTGCCTGGCGTCAGCTTGATCGGTGTATATGCAGTTCCCTTGAGGAGACAGTTTCAGATTACTAGTTTCCAGTGTTCTCATAGGACTCACGACTGGCGTGATACGATCCTCCTCGGTAGGCTTGGTAGGGACATTTGCCGACGCGACCGGCACAGGAGCCGCCGAGACGGTGCGTGCGGCTGGCGCGTATGACTTGTAAGAGAATGATGTGAGATTATGAAGCACAACACCAGGACCTGATGCTTACTGATGTAGGTGCCGGTCGAGGTGCGCTCGGTAGTACAGGCGGACGTGAAGCTGCCGGGGGCGGAGGGGGTGGCGCAGGAGGTTCATTACCCCAGTCATCATCAGGAACATTGCTCGGCGCCGTCTTCAGCGGCGCCGAAACGGGGGCACCAAACACGGGTCGCGGCGCAGATCTGGAGGGCACTGGAACGGCGCTGCTCGGTGCCGGGGGAACTCGCCGCATTGCTGCAATATCGGGCTTGCCGATCGGGGTGTAGTTGGTGCCAACTGGGGCGATAGGCTCAAGCTTGCGTGGCCTTTCGTTGTGTGCAGAGTATTTTGCGCCCGATGCGCCTTCTATGCGCTGCATTATGAGTGGAGGTGCTACGTCGGACTGAGTGAGCAGAAGAAATCAGACGAGAGGAGCATCACATTCGGTTCAAAGAAAGACACAGACCTCGTTGCGCGCATTGATGACGACATGCGCGCCCCGAAGAAACCTGGCAACGGCGCTCGAATGTGTGTGAAAGAGTCCCTTCTTGACCTCGGGTACGCCGTCACCGCACCAGTTGATTTGAACGAACTTTGCTAGCTTGCTCTGAATATCGAAAAAGGCATCTCAACTCGACTGACAGTGCAGAGACTGACTGAAAAGAACGAACGTTTGGATCGATTACCTTGGCAAACGCGTACTGGATCCTGCGGGTGGACGAGAAGCTCGCCTTCAGTCGAGTGGCAGGGCAGGGAATCACTGACCTTCCGTCTGAGAACTCTTCCTGTAGTTCTTCGAGCCCGCCATTTCCGGTGGACTGCACCTTCAGATCATTCGTGCCCTTGTCGTAAGTGAAGACGGCCCAGTCGATGCCCTTTCCAGCGATCACATTCTGGTACGCGTCGTTGATCTCCTTGCTCGACAAATTGACTTGTAGAGACATCGAGCCTGTACAGATTTCCGTTAAAGTCTGCCAACATGGACGAGCGCGATTCGCCCACCTCTGTTGCTTATCGAGACAGAAAGGTTCGGTTTGGATAAAGGAGCTTGCTCAGCCCTGTTGTGTCACGATGGAAACTCAGAATCACGTGATCTATAGCGAGAACGAGTCTAACTAGTGAAGATCGGGAATGTCGTGCTTCCAAACGATGCCCGCAGCTTTCGAAATTTGCATCGCAATAGCCCGAACAGCTCTCACTTCCTCCCTTGTTGCGCCATTCCTTATCGCACCTTCCAGGTGCCATCCGATCTGTCGAGGCGTGTCGATAGCGATCAGTGCCGCAATCATCGCAAACGATGTTTCTACGGGCGAGGTTGCTCCCATGAAAGCGTACCCATACCCATATGCAAAGCTGGTGACGTAGTACCCTGGTCCGAGCCTTAGTGTGCAACATGGACCGAACAGCAACCGAGGACGTACCGAGATCAGGATAGATGGCACTGAGCAAGGTTTGCGTGGGTTTAGCCGTCTCTCCGTAGGTCTGATCGAAGTACTCTTTTCCCGCTTGGATGAGTTCCTCGATGGACGGATCCGGATTTCTGAGATGGGTTCCAGCATGGGTACATAACCACCACGCATCACATACCGCAAGGTTTCCTGATCTTGAAGTGCTGGTGGGGTCGCCTCGTGGAGCAGGATGAGTGCGTTGATAACCTAGGTGGACGCGTGAGCAAGCTGTAGACATCACATGGAGCAATGGTGGACAACCTTGGGAAATCCACAGATCATGCCAGACTTGAACACGGCGTCGCGTATTTTACGTGCGGCCGTAAGTCGATCCTCATGAGATGCAGCGATCGCGTCGAGATCTTTGAGAACATATTCGAGCACGAGCGGGACGGCTTCGGGGCAGTTGCTCGCGCTGAATGTGATGGCAGCGACGGCGTACCAGGGGCTTTTGACGTAGGTGGACTGAGCCGGGTACGACTGTTTGAGACTGGAAAGAAACTCAGGCGTAGCGATGTAAGCCATGTCAGTGTTGGTCGTAAACTATGTTTAGCTGCGGTCCTTCAATAGTTCTATACTCGCTATAACTCGCTGCATGTTTTCCGACACCCTGGACAAGTCGTGGGGGTCGACGTCTGTTGGCAAACTTCCAGGGACCAGCGGCCCGCCACTGCTCGGATCGATTCCGTTCCCATCACAAAGTTGAACCGCCGGACACAACCCCGACGACGTACCCCTACATTTCGCAGAGATACCCCCCTCGTTTCTGAAGGACGGAATAGAAATTAGAAACACCTAGAATGGTGGCAGGCAAGCACCTCTTCACACCGCGGCTCCCCGAGTCTCGTGCTCACCAACTTCTCCAGTTGATCTCGATCCAACTGTTGACTTCGCTGCTGGGACTGCCGCAGGTATGCTGCACACGTATGATTGACATTCTTTCCGGCGCGAGTTTGACCTGTTGACGTTAGGTGTGGTTGGGCTCTTGGTTGCCCACCCATTCGACACAGGCAGGTCCTTCCACCAGTGTCGCATTCTAGTTCTTCACTCGTGCAGTCAAAACCCGCTTCCAGAACCCAACTATCTATTCCAAATATAAATCCACACTCAATGCGTTCGGCACGATCATTCGAGAAGAGCGGTTTATGGGTCTTTACAAGGGCGTTGTTTCACCCCTCGTACGTACACTATGATGTTTCTTCCGTCTCGCTTCATCTCCCGGTTGCTACTCATAGGCCACGTGCGCCTTCATGAACGGCCTCGTTTTCTCGTCGTACAAGTTCTTCATGAGAGCTCAGCTCGATGACCCCACGTCGGCGCCTTCATTGACGCAAGTGGGTCTTGCGGGTACCGGGTGTGGCATAGCGACGTCGTAAGGCTGCATGCTACATGTGTCGTCCGAATGAACCTATCCTTCCCTGCAGGCTTATAGCGAGCCCCACAGAATTAATCAAGATACGACAACAGAACGTGCTCGCCAACGATCCTACGAACGCATCCGCAGCTAAAGTCGCGTTGGCCATCTTCAAACAACACGGTATCCGAGGACTTTACCGAGGCTTGACTGCCACTGCCCTCAGAGACACAGGATATGGAGCATACTTTCTCACGGTAAGGTCCCCGTTGGAAGGTGGAAATGATCGATGATGCACAAACAATGAGGCTACAGTACGAGGCAACGTGTCGATACTTGAAGACCCCATCAACCCAGCCATCGGGAGCCGACCATTCGTCACTGTTGTCTGAAATCGACTCGGATGCCAGCAGCATGCCTTGGTCTGCGCTTTTTCTCGCGGGTGGTCTTGCCGGCATTGCGGGCTGGGTGGCCACATTCCCGATGGACCTTGTCAAGACACGGATGCAGAGCACTGAGCCTGGCCCGACGACTCTGGATACAACCAAGCGTCCGACGGATCCTTATCGCACGATCGTATCGACAGTGGTTCATTCGTACCGTGCCGAAGGGCCGAAGGTGTTTTTTAGAGGCCTCACTCCGACCCTAATTCGGTTCGTGGGGTCGACTGATTTGTCTTCCTCTCGACGCTCTATTGATATTGATCTTCAAGGTCCGTGCCGGTGAACGTTGCGACTTTTTCGGTATATGAATCTGTCGTCCACATGCTGTCTTGATCTGCATGTCGCGGGCGTGCGCGACGCGGGTTGCGAACACTGACGGGCAACGTCGCTCGAGAATGGTCACTGATTCGCAGGTTGCATATCATGCCAGGCAGCGTCAAGTCCGATGGAAGGGAGGCGTACGCACAAGTCCACTTTTGGGGGTTGCACACTACGTGGCGCGCCATCCCCGCTGCCTATTGTAACTACCATCCTACATGTTAAATGTTCAGTGCCAGCACATCAGGAGTACCGTCTGTTGGGACGACCGTGAGCTGTAGGACGGTTGATATCTCCACCGGGAAGAAGCGTTTCCCCCGGTAGATGCTTCGGTGCCTGATGCGCTGTTCGTCCGCGACCGACAAATGGGGAATGCGGGTAGATTCCCGCATATCAATGATTCGTCCGTATGTAAGTACGCAGAGCAGCGATCTGCACATTGACGTCAACGCCCGTGGTACAACTCAGTTAACTTCCGGATGCTACTCGAGGATTCACCGCACGATTCGTTGTTCCAAACCACACGGAGAGGTCGCTCGGTCGATGAGTGCAAGTTCGGTGCAAGGAGGACGTGGGGGCATATGGGTGCTGGTAGGAGGTCGAAGATTTGGTAAAGACAAGCATCTGACCGACGATCATGATGTCTTCATTTCTCTTGGGCTGAAGAGAGCACGATCTCTCGCAAGTGTGATTGATGCTTTCGACCGCGAGTCTCTCAAAGGTCGTAAAGTAGGACCATTCTCGTCCCTGTGTGTTCACAGGCCTTTCTGCGGCAGCAGCGTAACAAGAGCTACTCTTGACGCTGCTGTAATGTCGAGGAGAAAACGTGCTCGGACCGCAAGGGTCGTCGTTTGACGTAACAGCAGCGGAATCGCAGTGGCAGGCTCGCGATGGACCCGTGCAGGTCGGATGAGCGCTGTGGTTGGTGTAGGATTCACTGCCCCTGTACAGAGTGGGGGTCGTACATGCCACTAGTGGAGTAAGCTGCACCGCTAGAGCGGGTCGATGGCGTTGTCATCGGAAATGGGGGATGGGGCTGGTGTGCTGCAGTGGTGTGCGGTGCGGCGCCGAGTTTTGCACAGGATGACCCTCCGTCGAGTTGT
>JBBPQE010000317.1:0-26735 GCA_038092335.1 Boletus vinaceobasis | reverse complement strand
CAGGCTCGAACCCCCCCCCCCCCCGCCCCCCCGCGCCCATCGCCATTCTTCCTCTCTCAACTCGTCCCACGGCATCCCCCCCTTACCCCCCCCTCCTCACCCCCCCTCCTCCCGTGTCAGACCACGCTCCGGCAGTCTCGAGGAATCCTCTTATCAGCTCACATCCGGTCAGCCCCCCGCAAAACGTTCTCGCAACGAACGCGACCATGACAGGGTATGTTTTTCACCCACACCTCCACCCAATCTCACATCTCTCCCAGTCCCATCCCCGTGGCCGACCACTGGACGTCGATGTCCTCCATCGCCCCCATCTTCCCTCCCCCCACCTTGCCCTCCATCCCGCTCTCGCCGCTCCACGTCACTCCAATCCCCACCCGCGCTCAAGATCCTCTTCCCGCTCCTCCCAGCGCTCCCTCTCCATCGATGAGATGCTCCTCGAAGCATCCACCGACGACCCCCGTCGCCGCGGTGAACCTCAGTCCCCACGCGCCGTCATTGCACACCACCAACACCCAAACCACGCTCCGACCCCAAACAGCCAGCGTTCGATTGTCGGCCACGTCTCGGGCTCAACCCCAGGTCCTCTCGAGCAGCCTGGCGAACAACGAACGTACCAAACCCATATTTTTGCGCCCCCCGTCACAGGCGCACCGATGAAGAAGGGGAAACCCGGATCGACCGCGGCCATCAGTACGAATTTTGATGCTCCTCCGTCGCGTGGCGCTGACGTCGTTTTAGTGGCCAACGGATCAGGCGCACTCCCTGCCCCACCTATCACGACGACAACCGCACCCCCTCCACCCACACCGACAACCGCGGTCCATCAATCTGTGACGGCACCTGCCCCAGCTGCGGTTTCCCACCCGCACGCACCATATCCACCCACAAACGCACAAGGCCAGCGGATCTGTCGGCAGTGTGGATTAGCCGGGCGTTACAAGGATGGCAAATGCGTCGAAAAATGGGGTCCCGGTCCCGAAGGCCCTGGCACAGTGTGTGACCGGTGTCGAAAGAAAATGAAGCGGGTCGAACGACGAGGCACGATAGAATCTCAGAACCAATCCCACTCCCACATTGGCCAGCAACACAGCCAGGGCACGGCGAGCAGCTTGGCGCACGTACATTCCATGACTGCACATGGAGACCGAGTTACGCGGACGGACACGATGCCCGTGACCGTAGGGATCGGATCAGGAGGGACGCAGCTCATCGCACATGCGACCCAAATGCCCTCGTTCATTTCCAAGGACAGGCGCGATCGAGAACGGATACCAACGTCATCGCTCGCACCCTCCCCTGCGCACCCCCCGCGTTCAGGCGATTCCCAACGAGAGCCACCCTCCCCACCCGCCATCGCCACACTCCAGGCTGACGACGACGAGCCCCATCGACGCGGAGGCGCAGACAGGGGACGAAGACCCATGAGTTCTGGTAAGATTCATCGACGTTGCTGTCTCTTCCATATTGGCCCTTTTTGACCCGTTTCTAGCCGCACCGCCGCTCATTAAACATCTTCCGTCCCCGAGTCACTCGCATTCTCATTCAAATTCCCGTCGTGGCTCGGACGAGTCCTCAGCCGACGCCGAGGGCGATCCCGATGCGGACGCTGATGCAGATGCAGACGCGGACGCGGACGCGGAGCTCCTTGAGGCTGTCCATGCAGCGGAAAACCGAAGTACGAGCATGAAAGCAGAGGACGCGGAGAACGACGATTAGCATGCCGTGCTTCGGATAACGAGATCTGTCTGCGGTTTGCGGTTTTGGGAATGGGAAGGGGGAGGTCCCGCGGAGATCGCCACGAAGAATGGTTTCAAGCATAAATAAAAGAAGAATGTCCATGTTACATCAAGCACACTCGCATTCGCATCGCATACATACGCATCGCCCGCTACGAAACCACGTTCTTTGGTGACCTTCTCACGCATCTCTCTGCTGTCCGGGAAAACAAAAAAGGACCCTTTCTAGATGTCTCCTTAGTTGACGCCTCTCACGATATGGAATAGCTACCTTGGGATTCGGTTCTTGTGTTACTACACTCGGTTTTCTTTCTTTCTCTTTCCTTTTCTTTTCACCCGATCCTAGCCGTCCCTCGTTCATCCTTCCTCTCCCCGTTGTTCACCCGTCGCAAACACGCCTGGAGATGGCATGTCACCACTACCTAATCCAATCGCCAACTGATACACATTCTTAGAGACGAGGACGACCAAAGTGCTATCGGTTTACGCCAATCTCGTTTTCCATCTTTGTCCATCCAATACAAATCAACCACCGTACAAACACACACAAAAAAAAAGACTTAATGTGTACTACTCTCCTTCCCTGTCTCTGCACGATGTTCATGTTTAGGATTGCATCAAAACGTCCAGTCCAGACTTTACGCCTTGGTAGGGCGGTCGTGACATGGACACACGACTCGTCCCCTGACAGGATCTGGCAACGCCACAGACGTGCGTCCCTTTTTTTAAAATCGTCGTCTCGAATTGGGAATGTACCCATGACGACCTTTGTCGAGAGCCTGACAAGGTGCCTGCCCGTCTATGGATGGGGCACAGGGCTGTGAATTATAATCCTGCTCCCCATCGAGTGACTAGTGGGCGGGTGCTCGGGCGAGGTGTCGGCTCAGAACGCATCACAATCGATACTTGACCAAGTCGACGGCGTGCTCGAGCACTCGTACGCACGGTACTTATCTGTACGTCATCGCGACCAAGGCTCGCCGTCGGAGAGTTCGGTCCGCAGGGATGTATGTTGGTAAGATAAGCAAGTACGTGATATTGCCAGCGTGCCATGTGTTTGGGTACCCGTTGGGATCGCATCGATGTGCGTGCGGCCTTATCGATGGCGGCTTGTGGTAGCCAGTGCGGCCCTTTTGGGGTCAGGTGTGCCGAACCACCTGCTGTACGCACTGCAACGCACGCCGATATTAGCTCGATCGTGGGTCACCAGACGTTGGTACGTGTACCTAACCCGGGTCGACCTCAGTGTGTCAGCAGGATGGGGGGAGACTTGGAGAGGAAAGAGGACGCGAGCGTGTGTGGATGCCGACGGGCGATTCAATCAATCACGTTTCGGACATTGAGGTGGGGCTCCAAGCGCCCGTCGTGATGCGCCGTTCTCGTTCGTTTCCAGTGTCGAGCAGAGCCCGTGCGCGTGGCGATTGTTGGAACTGTCCTCGTCTTTTTCTTTACGTTTTTTTGGGGCAAAGCAAAGGCGCGTGCAAAGCGACGCGTGCATCCACACTGGACCAAACAGACAGAAAAAATAAGAGGTTCGCTGAAGCGCTCACCATACCCCCTTTTTTTGCCGTATCATGAAATGCGCCTGGTGTTTTCGGATCATGTCAGGGGTGCTTTAGGTCTATCCATCCTTGTTTAAAGTGGCAGTGTTCTGGGCGTGGGATCGGAGTGAGGGTGGGGGTGGTGGTGGTGGATATGTGATCGAAACACGCGCTCGGTGAGCGGTATGATAGATGATTTCTGTGGGGCTGGTCGTCAATGAGGACGAGGAAGGGTGGAAGAGCTCCGCTTGTCACGTTTGCATTGAAAACGAGGTATGATGCAAGACGAATCAAAGTTGATCTTTCGATCATAGGCAGCACAGCTAGGGGTGAGACGCCGACGTCAGGATGTCTTGACATTCCACAAAGGTCCTACAATTGGAGCACTATCAGCCTCTTCCGAGACTCTCAAGTGGGGTAGACCCCTATTTTCCCACTGTCAATGTTAGATTTTTAGCCTTTTATTCATCCGATTTGAAGCGCTGACTATTTTGCCACGTGTACGACTCGCTCAGAGTGTTCTAGGCCATACACCTCATCATTGTATCCAGGAACCCACAGTTCCTAGCAGGATGGACTAGGAAAGAGGGTGAGTCCAATGACCCGTCAACTACATCCATGCCGCAGAGTCTATTGTGGGAACCCACTTTACATTATTTCTAATCCGTTCAGGGTTGCGGGGCTTCGCCGTTGCCAAGTGCCATTGCGCAGTACCATCAAGTACGCAAGTGGATACCGTCAGTGAGTTCTTCAACTCCGTCCCATCCTCGACCGGCCGACGTTCGGATGTAGTCGCTCTCGCTATATCAAAAATCGATGCCCCTCGCTATTTATCAACAAATGAAGGTGCATGCATGCCTTGCACTCACATATGAACGGGAAAAATGAACACGCATACCCCACACGTCCAAGAAACGTCGCGGAGGGGGTTGCTTCGGGTGCCCCTATGGCAACCCTGACCGTCACCGAGGAGTCCAGAACCATCGGAGGATGACCCCGAATAGAAGCTCCCGTGCATCTTTGTCTTCCCCTAGTGTTACACGAACGAGAGGAAGCGAATTATAGACACTATAGGGGACATACCGCTTGTCCTTGCGACTCCTCGTTAGCACTGCTAAAGGCCTGTAAATCAACGTATGTTGTGGTTTGCGCTGTACATGTCCATCTGTTTTCAAAGTGATGCATGCATAGCCAGTGGATAATATTCCCGATTGGTGTCGAACCTGCAAGGAACTCGGATGTCACAATCCGGGTCATTGATCAACCTCGCACACTCTCCAAATACGGACACGAGTTAGCCTTGAGGAGAGGTGAACCTGCAAAGGATCAGCCAATTACAAGATTCTATGCTGATAGCCTATAGGTTCTATGCAACTCAGCTCAGACACACCTTCATGGCGTGCACTTCTCGCACGTTCGCATCGTGGGGACATCGCAGCCTCGAGTTCCCTTTGCCACATTATATTGCTTCTGAAGCTTCTGGAAGCATCTCTGTAATTCTTGTTAGGGGCCCGAGAAACACATTTACAAACCATCCATCACGTCTTAATACCGTGGGTCAGCCGAGCGATCAATGATGGAACAAGGTACTCGCCGCTCTGCGATTGTCCGCCGGACTTAATATGTGGCTTGATCGCGCACTGTTCAGCGTACGGTTCTCATGAAACGTTGCCTTCTTGCTCGCGGATGGAATGCCTACCTCCCTGCACCATCTCTGACAAAATGTACTTCGCCACCTCCATTAACACCTGCAACTGCGGCCCTTCAGGTTCGCAACGTTATCCGTAGGATCCCACCCTAGCATTATACCCAGGGGTGCCGAAGGCGATCGGACCCATCGACAATGAGGCCTGGGTTGATCGCACAAGGTGGTTAATGTGTCCAGAAGCGAGGCCCCGGGCCGAAAATTCCTAATACCCTTTGCAACCACGTCGAAAGAAGACTGTGCTTGCTGAAAGAAGAGGGGACTTCTCTATCCTTCTTGCGTGTCGTCTGTAACGACTGGTGGACACAGAACGTGGTCTGTTTCTGTATCCGCGTCCTCTATTTCGTTTCCGTCCAAGCCTGAATCTTCAGTGCGTTACAGTGACCGCGGGGCTAACAGTTTTGCGACATCTGTATGCTGCATATTCAAGCGGGACGCAAGCGAGACCTCGATCAAGTATTTCAGGTTGAACTCGGATGTATACTTACTTGGACATAGAGCCTAATTTTATGATGCTTGAGAATGGTATGTGAATAGAAGTGAGTAAAGTTATAAGCCCATGAGACCTACCTCGCGAGCAACTGGTTTGGTCTGCAGGAAACTCGGGTTAGCATGGTGGAGTTGATCAAATAGCAATCGAGTGGGGCTCGTTGACAGGAGCAGCGGGAGACTATTTTCATGACGACTGGAACGCAGATATATCAGCACGAACGACGGCACGTTTTCAAGCAATTTTTTATCAGTACGCACCGTCAGGGTGCAACTCTGAATATGTATATGCAATCCAGTCTCGTATAGTTCCCAAGTTGTGGCAAGCTGAGTGGGCTCAGCAACGATAGTAGAAAGAAATCGATCATGTATACACCACTCACTGGTCAGTGGTGGTATGTAGTGGGAATGATCCTGAGCGATTCTCTGATCCTTCCTGCAGATTCTGGCGAGTCCAATTGTCAAACGCCCCGGATACATCGCGGAGCGACGGAGAATGAAATACGACTTGCCATTTTACCACTACAGTATACCAGCACCAGCATGATTCAATCTTAACGACTGTCTTCTACTCTCGAAGTTTTAAGTCGGTGGAGGCTAACTCAATCTGGTGAGTTTTTTTTTTTTTTTCAAGTAGAACAATGTTTTCCGAGAAGGAAGCGGAGCTACGGTATCACCATCATTTCCGACAACTATCACTCTTGACTTACACTGAGCCACCATGCGTGCGCGTGTCATCAACGTTTCAAACACGCGTTTACATTCAATGCTACCTCTGCTGCCTACCAATCCTTCATCTCTTCCTCCCATCTGCTACTCTGACTACTAGATGAGGTCTATAAAGGGCAACCATTCGAGTGACGTACAAACCTCCCAACGCTCCGCGGAGGGATGTCATGGAAGAGATTACCGACTGGGTCTACAGTGGGGACGACGCTCAGCGTGTCTGTTGGCTTTCCGGAAACGAGGGTACTGGCAAACCAGCCATTGCTCATACGGTAGCACGCTGGCTGGAGGAAGCTGGGATCCTCGGATCACAGCCGTCCCGGAGGATTGTTTGCAACGATCACGGGATCTCGCCAACTTCGACCTGGGACTCAGGGAAGCTGTGGCAAGTATCACCCCTCGCTGCTGACCGCGGCGGACATCCTGGTGCAGTGGCAGAGGCTAGTCCTAGGACCTCTAAGGAAGTCAAGTCCTCGTCTTGGTCCTGTGGTTCTTGTTATCGACGCCTTGGACTAGTGTGACCCAGCTGCCCCTCGGGAGCGTACAAGTGATATCTGTATGATGCTGCAAAACGAATTCTCCACCTCCGTGCAACCTCCTCGGATGATAGACCTCACGAGAGCTTACCGCGAAGGGTGATGCATTGATGGCTTGTTTGAATATGCGCGTATTGCATGCGAATTTATCTCGTCTCCAGACCAAGGGGGACTATCAAGTTCAGATGATCTATTCGAGCGCGTTCCCTCTCTACTTGATGGAGGACTTGCGGTCATCGCTAGACCAAATGTACTGAAGTGGACCATACATGATCCGCCCCAAGCTCGTTATCGGTTTGGCTAGAGAACGCGCTATGGTTCAATGTATATGGATTGGAAAGCTCGTACCTACGCAATTCCGATGTCTCCGACTTGGCACAGCGCATCATAGACCCCATATTCCCTCATCTATCCTATTTCTGTCGATTCTGGACTGTCCATGTGCATGGTTCAAACGTTCAATATTTGACACGCGCTTGTCGAACCAACTTCGAGAATTTCTCCTGGTTCGAGGCACTCGGTCTTCTGGGCTGCATTGATGAAGCTCACGCAACGCTGGCTGCTGCACACAGACTGATTCAGGTGAGCGAATGGCCCTGTTTTCTATGCCAGCTCTTATCAATTTACGCCGGAATTAGGATCACGACGAGTACACAGACACATTAGCCATGATCCGCGTTGCGCAGAAATTCGTTGAAATGTTCGGTAGTGTCATGACAGTACCTCTCCGCGCCGCCGTTCGCACCTGAACGTTGAGGCTTGATGGTCGGCGATCCTCTCGGACACGGTGGCTTTGTCATGTCCGTCCCTTTCTCCCCAGATGGCACTATCATCGTGTCGAATTCACCGGATAGAACGATCCGAGTCTGGGACGCTAAAACTGGGTTGCAAATTGGCAATCCTCTCCATGGACACATCGGTCCAGTAAACCCTTTCGCGTTTTCTCCAGATGGGATTTGGTTCGCTTCCAGATCGTCGGATAGCACCGTTCGAAACATCAAAGCCCACGCACAGGTTGGCATACTTGTCGCACCAAGACGCACCAACCGATCAACGCGATTGCGATCTCGCTTAAACGGCGAGCGCATTGTCTCGTGTCCATCCGACGGTACCCCCCATCCGGGTGTGGAGCACTCTGACGTGTCAATGATGGTCACAGGTCGGCGACCTAATCGGTGGCCCCACAAGCCCAATCAACTCGGCCAATTCCGGTGGCAAACCCGTTGCTTCGGGGGCCAGATAATTCCATCGTTCGATGACGGAACTTCGGAACTGCTGGCGCTCTTGAAGGGCACATTGATAGTACCAGTGTCATCTCTGTCGCATTCTCAGGTGATTCCAAGTACATCGTATCGGGGTCGACTATTAATCGCACTGGCCAGGTATGGGACACTGGGACACACTCACAGGCCGGAAATCCCTTCATAAAACACACCGAAAAGGTCAACTTCGTAGCCATCTCGCACGATGGGGCAGGACGTTGGGACGTTGGATTGGACCTTGCACACGCGTCAAAAAAGGCGGCCAAACCGAGATCCTTGTTCGCGTCGTCTGTGGCTTTGGCGTAGGGATGGGCTGGAAGAGCAAGCAGTTCGATGCAGGTGGTTGCTACGACGATCTTTGATGGGCATGGACTACGATCCATCCCTCTCTTCGTTCACTCTTCGTGGTCAGATCCCCATGATGAGTTTGCTCGCCAGCACCATCGTTCGGGGCTCAGCGCTCAACCACGGATCGTGTTCCCATCATCGTCGAATGTCTAGCGCGACCTGGCCTGGACCTGCTTCCCGAAGCCCTACATATATAGGTGTAATTCGATCGATATATATTAGGTGTTATCTGTGGGAACATGAAGTAACCTGGCAGATTTAGCACGGTCAATCAATCCATTTAACAGAGGAACGGATGGAATACACGCACATCGACTAGGAAACAGCTTGCCGCATCCTTGTCGAAGGAAGCTGTTACGTCACGACACTGAAAATAGGTGTAGATTGACTTACGGTGATCATATTTGTAACCTTTTGCATTCGAGTGCGCCTGTTATAATTCAATACTGTGACGAGATAAGCAACGAAGACAATCTTGTTTCGACAATAACAATGCGCCGTTCTGTCTCTTCGATGAGAGTGCCGAGCGAAGCTCGCCGAGATCATGATTGTCAACTCGCTATATCATATGACCGAGGTTTGGGTCACTCAGCACATTCGTCTTGGCTGAGCTGGCGAGTCGCATGTAAATAGAACATACAGGGCCGAAACCCGGCCATGACAGAACGAGACGGTGTAGGAAAGCGGTATTTCTGGAAAGATGGCGCTGCAAATTCCTGGAACAGTCCTTGATAAAATTGGGAGAACGTATCCATGCAACGAAACATCACGGTGCCGTCACCTACTGTTGAGTGCTGAGTGATCAGATATGTGCGAACGAGACTCGGAACAGAAACAGACCAAGTGAGTGATGCCAAGAGGCAACAAAACATGTTTCGTGATTGAAGAACGTTAATTTAAAACGAATAAGAGGGGCATTGCTATTGACAACTTTGGTACCGACGGGCTGATGGCGTGTAAACGGGGATATGCCATTCTGGGCGACCCAGAGGTCGTATTGAGCCTGTAATCTATGTCCACGAGAATAGGAGTATTGGTAAGTTTGTTTGGTCTAAGAGAGGTAAGATAGGAGTCTAGCTGATTCCTACAGATTGACATACGAACCAACGCCCATCAAGACATCGAAGCTACCCTGAGCATGTGGGCATACTTGCAGGGCTCTGGAAAGAACCTCTTCAAACCTGGGCACATCAAACTCTGCCGGAATGACGGAGACAGAGTGTTCCTCAACCTGGCATGAGCAATGGGACAATTATCAAAAGAGCGGCATATATAGTGCAAAAAATATCAATGCGCATGGTTTGCGAATATAGTCAGCAGTTTCGGCGCCACGAGGTGCTGAATGAAAAACATGACTGAGTACAGACTGAAGTGGGGTATTTTTCTCGCTTGATGGGTACATTGTATCCTCCAAGTTTATCTTCTTAAGGTCCCTGGTCTACACAAGGCTTCCGAAAAGTAGCTCGCGATCCCAGTCCCGTCACAGAAAGCGCGTGAATTGATCCTGGGAAGTTGGGGCCCCGGCCGAAAGCAGTGGAACAACAGGTCAGTGTGTGCCGCGTTGGGAGTAAGACGAGGGGTGACTTGAACGGAGACGATCGCGATCGCGCGCACGCGTATGCGCCGAAAATAACGAAGAGATAAACGACAAGGGGCCCCGGAAAGGCGGAAACACTAAAGATCGCTCGACGAGAACAGAGCGTGGATGAGTGTATATGTTCGTGGGGCGTGAGGTGGATAATAAGTGAGGTTGAAGGTGAACGGGTGCTAGAGCACGTGATAGTGGAGGTTCAAGCGTTCAACGTTTCCCACAGTTCGGAGTGCCTTGATATAAATTACAGCTTCGCGGGTAAAAAATAACATCGAGGGAGACGACACAACGTGAGGACATGAATGGCTCATCCTCCTTGTCACCATTCCTCTGGGACACGTCCTCGGAGACAACACAACCTCTTTCAAGTTACAATTCAACAAACCAAAAGCTTCTTGCCTCTCGTCGCATGTTGTTCAGAATTGTCTGCGAGCTACTTTGTAGGTGTGACAGGCAGATGGCCAGCGACTCGGGTCTATCCCGCTGGTCATGGTGATAGTCAAAGGGGTAGTCTTTCCCCGGCATCCTCGAAACGGATCCGTAATGATGACAGTATATAGTCGTGGATGTAAGTTATGTTTCCTTGCAGTGTCATTTATACCCTCCTTGACTCTATTCATTGTTACCACCTGCAGCCGGGAGAGAGGGTCAGAAACTTGAACTTGAGCATGGTGCATCTCGTTCGCGGTCAGTCACTAATTTCCATCGTCTTCTGTGTAGATCCATGCGCTCCCTTCTGCCCACCAAGTTCGAGTTGATGTCCATGATTGGATCATCTACAACTAATGTGGTATTCATATCCACCTTGGCCACATTTGTGACTACCCCGCCATCAAGTACCGCGCCGTGAGTGTGACCAATATCACTAGGGCCTGATCACCTCTTGTTCATTCAGGTCTCCGTGAGAGGAGATTGTTGGAACCTGGGGACGTGTCGCGTACTAAAGGGAATATCCACCAATTGAATAGCGTGCAGGCTTCCGTTCCAACGAGCACCCTCCTAGCCTGGTATTGACCTGGCACATTTAAATGGTAGCCATGCCTCTCATCTTCGCCGCTCAATCATCAAATGCTGCTTGAACGTCCCGCGGAGGCACATGTTTGAATCTCACCACCATCCACCCACCCGGCCAACCATGCAACGCAACCTGCGTGTACCATCCATTCCGACAAACTAATATGTTCGTCCGCCCCTCATCGATTCTTTTCCCAGCTATCTTCCTCGTTACTGTTGTCCGTGCTTTCCCGGCCTTGACACTCGTGGGGTCACAGCAGTCAGTGTAATACAGGGCCCTTGCAGCGTTGCAATCGCGTCGTACCTGCCAGTGTCAGACCTTGTATTCCCCCGTACTACCTGCATCGCACTCCCAACCGATCACGCACGCTTTACACCGTTTACAGAGTTCTCCGTCCTCGATACGCGATCTCCTTGGCGGCTTGGACATATTCTCGATTCCGTCTACGGATTGGTCGGCCTCGACTGTTCTTCTATCATGGCCATCGGTGCTGTCGACGCACAAAATAGACAGCTATAACGCGAAAAATAGTCAACGTACATCCAAAGATGTCTGATACACCTCGCCACATACATCGTTGCTGTGTGGTTGGTAAATAGAACCCTATCCACGCGTCACAGTACCACCACATCTACAAGTACGTCCCTCCGGGATGTGGTCCCGCGCATTTGAACGACAATCTCCCCGCCGGCAGCGGCGCGTGCGTTGAATGGCTATTCGAGGCAAACGACCAGATTCAGTACACGGGTATATTCACCGTCCGTTTTGGTGGACGAGCCACTCTGGTCTGCATCGGAGTCGCCACTATCTCCCCAAGGGAATCAGCCCTGCGGATAAGCCTGACCTAAAAGATCGCGGATAGTCATTTCCAGTGAGTCATCTGTCAACGCCTTCACAATGGCAGGGGACTCTTTGTAGCTTGCGTGCATGACATTAATCGAGGTGCAGTTTCCATTGTTAGTCGTAGAAGCCTGTCATCCAGGTTCTGTCTCTGAACCCTCTAGGTTTCTACGCTTGCAAGGGGGGTAATCCTAAGAGCTGCATTTTCGTGCCGCTTGTACATGGACCTGACTGCCTGGTTCAACGCGGTGTTGATAGTCTTGTCGGTACGGCAAGTGTCGCTCCGTGCCCATCGATAACCAGCATCGCACAATATCTCGCAAAGCTTGCGTGATCTGTCGTTCGTAGGTGATGGATTGGAAATATTCTTCCACTGATTGTTGAATGTGTTCCACGTTAAGTTTCGTCGTCGTGGACGACATGTGCGTTTTGAACGTTGGTCCTATTGCAAATGTACGGCCAATGCATCTCGACTACAACGCAAAACCGAGCCGTGACAGAACCACAACTACGGGTTCCACAGCCGGACGAATCTGTTAGTTTCTCCCGTCTTCGCTGTGGAGGCCGTTGTCGAGGGCGTACGCGTTTGTAGTGATGATTGCCAAGGCGACCAGAGTACCCTCTAAAAAGTGGTGATCACGCTGTCCAGTTCGAATTGGGTTTAATCTCGACATGAGGTACGTCAGATTGAGCTAGAGACACCTTCACACCTCGAAAATACATCTTCCAAGTCGATAAGAATAGAACGGGAGCCACAGCAGGACGTGACCCAACAGCTTCAAACTCCTGTGGGGAGGTAGTTGCTGCACCTTTTCAGCCTTTTGTCACAGGCTTCGAGACTAATGTTGTGGTATCAGAGATCGAGAGAGTAGCAACACAATAAGAGCCTGAGATAATATGAAGACATTATCAGAGGGGGTGCTAGCACACCCATGCTGTTTCAAAGTACTGAATCAGATATTGGTCACTGCCGAGGATGAACATGCGAACACATGAACCACTCAGCTGTCGTGATGTGAGGCGGCAAGACGACTGCAAAGTTCAAACGACTGCACTTCGAGCAGACCCGGAAGCGTCTGACGAACTTGTGATGGTGAGCGTAGACCCTCGTCTTTACTTTGCGGTGGGGGAGGTGCTGTACCCCCCGGTTGGTAGGAAGTGCGATTCCTGCGATTTTTGCCTCATCTTTACTGGGGTCAAATGTGAGAGGAGAGCCGCTCGTCTGGTATGTGCCACGAACTGCCGGGAGAAAGTCCGCTAAGCAACTTACTACGAAAACGACCAACAGTGTCATGACCGTGAGGCAGACACACTCTACCGAGTGAGGCGCTGAAACAGTGAGACATTTTTGACTTACCAGACAACAGGGATTTTGTTTGCCTCAGGTCTTGGACTGAGGTGTCAGGACAGCGCGACTCACCTGAAGGGTGAGTGCGATGACTCGCATAGCTGATTTGACGGTACGCTTTTGCGTTCCAGAAATGCGACACTCACGACGGCGAAACAACAAATATCCTTGTTCTCCTCCTACTCAATAGACAAGACACCTGTTCGCAATGGGTCAGATCAGAAAAAATGACGGTTATCTCAAGGCCCTCTTCTGGTCTGTTCTGCGTTATAGTCGAGATGCATTGGCCATGTCCACACCTCGATGAATATCACACGCGTCACAGAAAATCTGACCTGTGGCAAGGTCCTCGTCACATGTAAAGGTGCCAAAGCGTCGAGAGTCCATCGTTCATCTTCCTTGTCACAGCGGACAACAGAAACACTAAGTTTTAGTGACAAAAGAAAGCGTATTCACGATCCCATCGTTTGTCCACACCAAGAGACTGGACAATCCTTGAATATAAAAGTTGTAGGTCAGTGAAAGAACCGTCAGTTCTACATCCTCATATTCAAATATAAAACTCGATGAATCGTGAAAATATTCTGGTTTTGGGAGGATGTATGAGGAATTGAACAGTACGAACTAACCCAACGTGCTGTGTTTGGGAAATGGACGAAGCAAGTTTCGAGGGTTTCGACCTGTGATTGGCTAGACCATATTGTGGTGCTATACTTACGAGATCTAGAAGAGTACTGCTGCTACGTCTCAGTCCTGATATAGATACGGCGTCCGTATGGGTAACCTTCATCGATTCATACCTTCCTATTACACACATTGCACAAAGTCCTATTTCAAGTCACAAATGTCATGTATATTCAGATTTATTGCCTCTCGTGACCGCGGTAGATTTTAGTATAACTGTGTCAATCATGCTCGGAGCTCACTGGAAAAGAGGTGGCCAGTGGGCGGCTTGCTCAGGTTTGACCGTTATAGCGCTGCACGCTGAACGGTGTATTATATTTCCCTTCATAACTATTAACCACGAGGATTACACTTGAGCGCCCATCATCATCTGTTCAAAAGGACATTGAGAGTAAACGTACCGCCGGCTTAATTGGGTATTGAAGTACAGCTTTGTCGTACTCCTTCGATGACACCAGTCTTTGAGGAGTGGCTGCCACCTGCCACTTGCCATGAGCGATGGAAAAGCCGCAATCGATGGGCATGGCGGGGCAGTGGTGGTTGTACAACTCAGATCGGCGAGGGCACTCCGGCACCTTAACCTCCGATTGTCGCGGTGACGTGACCATGTTATCTGACCTGGTATACGTATATAACGCCATGAAACTCCCAGAAGCGATCATGAATTGGGGACGCCGGTGGAAATTGGAAGAGTTCTCGCCCGAACGGTTATTCGGCTTCATAGACATGAGTCCATCGGCCAAAAATACTCGAAAGACATCGTCGGAGTTGTGTGTAATCCTGGAGATGAGGGCAGATGACGGGGATATGGGCAATGTTGATGATCCCGCGTTATTGGCACGATGATGCGATGGGACAAAGTAACCGTGTTACTTTGTCTTGTCTACGCGAATTTGGAAGGCCGGGTACAGCATCCCACGCTGGGTGGCTCTGTGCCATGGCTTTGTGGCTACTCCATGGCTGCAGTTTATGTAAGCCAACTGAAGCGGGCATTCCGGGAATAGCCGTTGCACTGCACGACCATAACCGCCGAGAAAGAAATACCCCAAATCGACAATGGTCACATTCAGATATGAGATGAACCTGAGGACCAAGAGATGGTGCGCACAGAGGGTCCGATTGACGAGGTAGGACGCAGGCAAGGTTCGACACTGCCAGGGCTGATGAAGATGAGACAACATCAAAAGAAGGCAAGTATTATGGAACCTTGTTTGAGGATCAGATGAGAAGGCGTTGCTACTAATGGGGTAAGGGAAGGTGCCTCGTGTAAACGGCGCATGCAAAGCTCTGGAATGACGGAAGCCTGCCAAGTCCATGCTGGTTACCACTCTGACCACTAAGTTGCCACGCAGTACCTCCGGGCTCACAATGTCTCTCAAATAGCCCTTTCTGCATCCCGCCCTATGTGACCTCACCCGTCCCCCCCGCCTCTCCTTCCTTGCCCTCTCTCTACTTCTCCTCCACCAATGGGTGCCTTGGACAATACGTATGTTCCCCCCCCTTCCCCCCCTTCCCGTCATTGATCACCAATCCCAGTTTCGGTGCTTTCTTAATCGGCGTCGTTGTCTCAGCGACGTGAGTATATGACACACTGTTGACTCACCGATCGTACTCACAATCACTTCTATAGTCTATATGGAGGTCCGCCCCAATCCATCTTCATATCCACCCTACTAAACTTGCAAACCCTAGTCACATGCATCCAGTCCTGGTACTACTATAGTCGTTATCCTTCGGACCCGTGGTATATCAAGCTTCTGGTCAGCTTACAAGAATTCGCTCTTGGCCCCGTCCCAATCTTCTGTTCCAGGTTGCTGCCGT
Source organism: Boletus vinaceobasis (assembly GCA_038092335.1). Lineage (NCBI taxonomy): Eukaryota > Fungi > Basidiomycota > Agaricomycetes > Boletales > Boletaceae > Boletus > Boletus vinaceobasis. The sequence goes on along the minus strand of JBBPQE010000317.1, from coordinate 11,093 downwards.
TCTTGTGTCAGACACCTGCCATCAGGCCTTGATCACCCATACGGGCGAGTACAATCATCCCCACCGGTATCTCTCTGTGTTCATCCATCCCTAGTCTACACATATCTCGTCACCGACTTCGGAAGCCCAAATGCACTCGGAGACATTGTCTGGTGAGCAGTTTTCCGTTCACAAAAATCTTGTCCTCATTCCCCACCAGGAGTCTGATTGTATGCTATCCTTTTCCCTCTCTGACCGTCATTGATAAATTTCATAATCTAGATCGAAGTCTTCTTCAATGTATGCTACTCGTTCGTCTTGACTACCTTCCCTAGCTCATCATACATTTTAGGGATTTACCGCACTTTTCGTTCAGTCCTTCCTGGCAATGCGCGTTTACAGGCGTACGTTTCTACCCTTCGCTCACTGAGCCCCCCCCCCACTGAGACCCTTTGCAGTCAGCAATAAGAGCTGGCTTGCCACCGCCTCAGTGGTAAGTCGACCGCCTCCCGACACGCGACCTGATTTCTTAATCTTCTTTCCTAGATGATACTGGTCATCGGCGAATTCAGTGAGTTTCATTCTCCAAAGCTCGCTTTCCTCGTACTAAGATTGCCACCCCTACAGTTTTGATTCTCGGTGGGTACCAGATAGCTTCATCCATGGTGACATTGACACCGACGTCACCGCATAGTCTATTCTATCAAGGCGTATGTTTCTACTGCATATTTTCTTTCTTTGGCGTTCTGCTCATGCACACCTAGTTTACGCTTCCACACGTTCACAGAGCTGGCTACCCTCAAGGTAACGAGCTAAATCTGGTCGCAGGAACAGCTGCTGATGATGCCCCCGCCCAGGGTCTTTCGATGTCAGTTAATGCAGTCGCTGCAGCAGGCGACGTTCTCATTGCCGCGCTCCTCTGTTCTCTGCTGCAGATGTCGCGCACTGGCTTCCGGAGGTGAATATTTCTATACATACGCACGCTGCGCATTCTGAATACCCCGTCGTCAGATCTGACACAATGATCAATAAATTGGTAAGTGCCCTTGCTGATCCAGTCGTTTTCGGTGAAAGACGAGCGTGGTCCAGATCGCGTTCAGCATCAACACCGGTCTTTTGACCAGGTAAGTCTGGTGACCCGATTATGGAGTACATTGCTGACAGTGCAACAGTATCTGTGCCGTCGCCTCGCTGGTATCTGTAAGCATTGGCGCGTAGCTTATGAGATTGCTCATTGATGATCCCGTGATAGATTGCCGCGTGGCCAGGCACGTTTATTTACATCGCATTCTACTTCTGCCTTGGGCGATGTACGTCCTTTGTGAGGGTGAAAGTTCCTCTGTTGATGTATTACTCCACAGTATACTGCAATTCCCTCCTTGCAACCCTGAATGCGCGCAAATCATTGAGGGGCCAGACTGGCAGCGATGAAATGTCTATCTCCCTCCAAGGTGTGCAACAAAAGACGACTAATACCGTGATTGCAACGTCACCAAGGGTAGGTTCCCCGAGTGATGATGTCAAATATGGTCTTATTATCGCGTCAGCGCGTGCCTAACAACATTTCCATCAAGATCGACACCACGCAAGAGTACATCCGGGATGAGGTGAGCAGCGTGTGTAAGGGCACACGTCCTGTCTGACTGACGCTGTGACCAGCAGTACTCTTCGCTGAGTGGTGACGTAAAGAGTCCCGAGGTTGTCTAGGCTAGCTTACAGGATATGGGAGGAGTGATTCAACGCACCTTCAATCGTTTTCATCTACTCCTCTTCTTTGGTCAGTTATGACCTGTAGCTCAACAAGTTTTCCACGACTGGCGGTGGAACCGCCGAGTCGGTCGCGACTAGAGTACTTTGCAAAACTTTTGGATGTTACATAATACGTACCTTTACAGATTACGCGGGTGCTGAAAACAAGCATGTTACAACGTTTACCCGAACGTCCAGGGGGACCGACGGAGCGACAATGTCAAGTTTGATGGAAAGTATTCATGCTGCATTGTTATTCGAGTGGCTGGCCGTTCACGATAACGCCTACGCAAAGTTCATATGTGCGATTGAATGGGCAGTGGCCGAAATGTATGTGTCATGGAAAATCATGCACGCCTCGCGTCGCACTGACGGTCATGGTGAACGTAACATACAATTCATGAAAAAATTACATTCGAATGCCAACACACGGAATATCATATACATTCGCATACCATAAACCGCTGTTGGTTTGTCAGGGTCCCAAGGATCGAGGGCTGGGCAGTCGGAGAATGGAACTCGAGTATCGTTTAAAAACCCCACAGTAATACATATAAAACGGTACCGTACTCATTGCTTGCCATAAACCATTCATAGCTTGTCTAATCAGAGTCGGATCGGATCATATCTCATGCAAGGGTGCTACATTTAACATTAGCAGGGTGGTGATAACGCAGGGATACTACTAGGGTAAAATATATCACCCAAAGTACTATACGAGATATGTATTCAAACCCTGTTGCTGCGCAGACGGCGGTGCTGCGTTGAGTTCGGGATGAAATATTAAACGTTCCACTTTGAGACTCGGGGGAATTGGCAGAACGGAACCGACGTACTTTTCTATACGAGTCGCGGCATTTCGTATTGCAGAATTAGACGACATCAATCCCAGCGCGTCCAAACCGAATGACTACTATTACTGGCTACATAGACAATGTTAGCTACAACACCCTGGCAGGCGGGTGATTGACGTCGTGGACACTATATCTGCCAGGATTCCCAATGTTTCGCACTAGGCTGCCGGAGGGGGACCGGCAGTGTCGCTTCCAGAACTGATAAGCCTTTTCGACGTTCCGTCATTCATCCTGCTCCCTCACACGCTGTCTCGCAGATGCTAATCGGCCGCCGGGGGAGATCTATATCCACTTTAGAGCTCATGGTGTACGATTGCCGACTCGATCTTCTGGATGAACCAATGGAGGATTTCAAGCAGTTTCATGTTGAAATCGTAGATGTGGACGGATCTCTTGTAATAGAGTTCATTGACTCATCTACATACTTCCTTCAACGCATGGATTTCATGTCGGTAGGAAGCCCCAGTGGTGCAAATGGACGGTCGCCTGGCAGGGTAAATAGAGTGTCCGAATGGGAAGAAGCTCGAACAGAGGGGGTTGAGCCATTCGGATTTGAGACGGGCGGCCGACACGCAGGAGCACGTAGCGCTTTTCACATCACCACCATGTCGAATGATCCCCGAGATCTTATCCGAGACAGCAACAACTTTTATCAAAAACTTTGAAATGGTCGCGGAGTGCGTAGGCATCGATTGCGGGAACGAAACATGATATGGTCCATCCATAGATGCATGCGTGAGCACGTGCATCGTGCTGACACTCCGAAGTAGGTCAGCAGACGTGAACGGTTCCGCTACGTTCGCTAGCGAGCCTCGGCTCTCGAGCGCACGTCCTGCTGCTCATGGGCGAACCGGTAGGGTTGGCTGTGCAACATACCAGTTGCAGTTGACAGTGCCAGGTACGTGGGTCTGCCTGCCGTCGTGTTCGGGGCACAGGGTGTCACATTTCTTCACCGAGACGGAAGGCTACAACGTCCAGGTGCTTTATAGTATAGTATTGAAGTTATGTCTGTGTGGGGATGTCAGTGCCAGGTCATCGTTTCTTGAGCAGCATCGGGGGTTTGACTGAGTTCTTGCTATTCCAATCGTGGAATGAAGCTGAAGCAAAGCTGATTGTAGGTTGTTGTTTGGATCCAAACTTGGCGCTCGCGTGGCAATGTCATGGTCGAGCCAACTACTGTGCTATCCACGAAGATTTTGAACATCACCAAGTGATTGCAGAGGATGTTCAAGAGATCCTGACCGCATCTACATATGACTTCAACATGGATTATGCTTGAAATCCCCGGATTGGTTTTGTCAAGAGGATCGAGATGCGGCGTTGCAGAAACCCTAGAGGACCGACTCACGAACGACACGGCTACAAAACTCTTCGTCTACCGACGTGTTACCCCGAAGACGAGACGACCCACCGGCGGCCGTTCAGGCGTGGACAGCGTGTGTGCGAGCCCTATCAATGCGTGGAAAGTCGAAAAGCTTATCAGTCACTGGCCTCGGACGTTGCCGGCCCCACCCCGGGGGCCTAGTGCGAACCACCTTCGTCATTTTGACACGTCGAATATTGGACACTTCATCCTGGGATCAATGCAGCACTGCCGTACTGTAGCAACAGGGCCAAGTCTCTCGCACAGTGCCGCGGTGATTTGAACTTTCGTCATCACCGCCCCATATTGTAGACCCTTTGCATGAAATGATCCGAATCTCAGACAAACTATCGGTGATTTGTGGAAAATACAGTATATGTTGATATCAAGTCGCTCCTTTTGCACATCCTATTCCGTGTACTATCATTCTCTGGGTTGTTTTCCGCCCTTCCGAGTATTTGACAGTGCTGAGCTTACACACTTGGGTGGGAGTGTTAACGTCACCGTCGCTTGAACAGTTCAAACTGGCAGATGTAATTTTTTTTAAAAGGTGTGCATGTAGCAACACAGAGCTTCAGGAAGTCATAAGTCTGGCCGTGTCTTGCTATTCAGATCAAACTCCATGGAATGACTAAACGAGGCAAGCGAAGTGGTGTTGTTTGGCAAGGGCTTTGGATCCAAACAACCCGATTCATCCCGCGCTGGTGTTTGAGCGCAAAGTTTTGCGAGCTTGGGGCTAGCGATGTTTCAACCTGCAAATGGTCCACCCGACAAAAGGGCCAAGTTTAGCTCTAAAATCATCCATCGATTTACATTTACCAATGTACATGATATAAGGCAAGCCCTCCACACTGCCCAAGATCCAAATATACTCTCAAAAGGTCCGTGGCTGGTTTATGACCGACGTCTCGTTCGCCAACCACTCGTACAGCCCTCTTTGCATTGCGGTCCGAGTTATCCTTGAAATCAGGCGAGATAATAGCCCCGCATGATGAACGTCTTTCCTTGGCCAAGCTATGGATGGAGAGCTCACCTGTTGCTCACGACCTCTTCGATATTTGGGGAACAATCAACGAAGTACGTCTTCATTTCGACGTGTTTCCGTGAATCAAACCACCTTCCAGATGTCGATACAAGCGCTTGTCACGTCGCTATTTTCTTCATTGCTCTCACTGTTCTCGTACCACCTACCGGATCACTCCTATGGTGTTCCCATAATCAAGATGATCCTTTCTCCGCAGTGGTTACAAAAATTAAATTCTTACATCGGTGGCAACCATAACGAATTGATTCTCACTACACTCAAGCTATTCAACGCCATCTCGACATTCGGAAGCGGACGAGAACGCAAGACGGTCTTTGAAGCTTTTCCCTGGGACAACAGGGTATGTTATCATAATACCTTGTCCCTGCGTGACTTATTCATAGTATAGAGTCTACCAAAATTACTCTACATGCGTAGGAGGGGTAAGGAGAACGAAGGAGATGACATCCTCGTCCGACCTGGTAAGCCCCAGTCGCAACGCCAGCTCAACTTAAACTTAACAGGACAATGAAGACATCCGCACGTATTACGTCTTATTCATTTTATCTATGGTCAACCGCGATACAGCGTCATCGGTCAAGGCAGCGTTCCTGGAGCAACGTCGCGAGGTGTTCATGAGCATATTCAAGGGCCTGGTTCAAGACCAATACACCGTTATACAAAAGGTTCTCCAGGTGTGTTGGGAGGGCGTTTGGTCAGATCCGAAAATCAAGAGGACCACGAAACTGGGCTTGTTCAACGAGGTGACAGTCTCGCACGTGAGCCCTACTCGATTTCTGTGGCATTAATCACGGATTCTGAGGATGCGTTAGCTTCTGAAATTGTATGATCGCGCTGCTGCTGAAAGGTTGGGAGGAGAGCATGTCCCTGCCGATATCGTTCATCATTTCCTCTTGGCTATATGCACACATCCCGGACAAGGCATTTGTTTTAGAGACCGTGGGTGGTACCCTCGCGAGACTGACGAGGATGGACTCGCCGACCAAGAGGGCGTTGAAGGCACCCGACGAAAGGGTACACACGGGGGCAAGATATACAATAAAATCCTGGCGAATGTATTACGAGCGTTGAAAGTGAACGAAGATCCCCGACAACAGGAGCTGGCGCTCAAGATGACCGCAGCATGTCCAGAGCTCGTCGCCGGGTGAGTGCGCCGTCGGTGCTAAGGTCAACCCAACGTAACTGACACCGGTGACTTGTTAGGTATTGGTCTGCAGCCTCGCTCACTCTCGAGCCGCGACTTTCTTCAAAATGGATTGCCAACATCTCTTTCGCAGCACAGGTCCTCTCTCAAGCGGTTCCTGTGCATTCGTTTCTCTTGTCGGGTAGCAACGAACTTTACAACCCTACCCCACCGCCGCTTCCAACCATCATGGGGAACTTGCTTCCCTCAGTGGGCACGAAGGCGCTGTTTACGAAAGGATTACAGGCCGCTTCGACCGCGATTGTTCAGCACTGTACCGCACTCGCACTAGCTAAATGCCTGCGAAAGTTTGCTGAGGTAGTACGCGTGTTCAAGATGGTGGAGACTGCACTAGAAGAAGACGAGGAAGAAGGCCAATGGAGTCACCAGCGAAGGGAAGTTGAAAAGGAAGCAAGGCGATGTGTACCGGAGTTTCAAGTCATCGTCGCGTTTTCACAGCAGTCATTAACTTCCTCAAATACGACCAAGCACGCTTTGTTGAGTGAGAGCTCTCAGAGGCTTCTTTGGCTCTACCAAGAATGCTTGCCGGATGTTGTCGCTGAAGCTAGGTTCGAAGTTGGAAAGCTGGTCCTGAACTTGGTCGAGGGATCTTTCGCCTCGCTTTCCGAGGGCTACGAGGGTGGTTCAATGGAGCAGGAAGACCAACTGAAAGAAGCCTCTACGGCCCTGCAAAGCGTGAAGCATCTACATGTCCTCCGTCTGCTAAGTGGAAGTGACCAATTCGCGTGGGGTGGCAAGGTTGGTGAGTGAGACTATCTTGCCGTGTTATTGTCTAAAATAGTTGTTCGCGTCCCCAGCCTCTTCATCTCACACATATCTCCACGTTCTTCTAAAGGCGTTCTGCAATAGCCGCGTGCGTGCTCTCTATACAACGTCAAAGGAACTTTTGCGACACGTTCTTTCCGATACTGTGCTATTCCAAGAGGATCCGAACGAAGTGGATATTTGGCTTGCTGCCCTACCATTCCACTTCGTACGCAGAGGACAAGGTACCAAAGCACCTGATGGTACGCCACTTACAGATGAGGTCGATGCCATCATAACTTTCCTGGACGACTGTGCCCAGCGGTGTCTCAAGACTCCGTACCGATACATGGAAACCATGTCCGCCCTTTTACAATCCTACACCTCCACCCCCGATATCCACCGAGGGAAGCTGTTTGCTAGCCCCTTGCTCATGACAGTACTCGAGCAGGTCACCGCGAAAGTGAGTGGGCGATTGACGACCCCCTCAGATACGCTTGCTATCTTCACATTCGTTCGGCGACTGCTGGTCATGCTTGCAGTTAAGCAAGACGATTCCGGATACTACAACCTACTTGCGATACTCGATCAACTAGACAGCACTATCGCTCCCAGACAACCATTCCCAGATCGGCCAGATATTTGTTTTGGTATAAGGCGGGAATTGTCCATTGCAAGAGCCTGTCTTCGCCACCTCCGGGATGACGACCCTCCTCGCGCGATTGAGGGACCAAGTGACGGGGCGATCACGGCCTTCCTCGATCGTATCGAGCAAGTGCCTGTTCGTGAGTCCCATTCTCGATTTATATAGCTGATTGCATTGTTGCTCACTGCCACTGCTATCCCGGTTCGAATCCAGCTCCATCTGAGAGTGCTCGCATGACAAGTGCGTTTGAATTGGCGGATTGGCTTCGTTTAGCAGATGTCGAGCCTTCTCCCGCCGACATCTCTCGTCTTGCTTCCGTCGTTCGACGATTCTACGAGCCCGCACTTTGGGCTGTCATCGACCACCTCCATCCCTCTAATGGTCACTTGTGGGACTCAGAAATTGTAACACTTTTGCCAGACTGGTAAGTGATGCTTCGCTGTTCCTCATTGATCGCTTGATCAATGCTACTGAACAGGCCTCCGGTTGATGACACGTTTGGCTGGCTATACTTCCACTGTACTCTTCTGCAGCTCCAGGGCCAACGAACACGCGGTATACTCCTGACAGCGCTCTACGCGCATACGGTGACTCTGACTCGTCTTGAGCACGCGATTCGTCTCATCACCCACGGCGTCACTGTCTCAACGGGTCGCCATGACCTCACGGCCGCGCTACTGTCACTCTTATCCGATGTACTGGCGAAGGCGCGAGGCAACCTGAGCGAGAAAGACCTACGGCGACTAAAGGCGACTGTCATTCACTGTGATGCTATCCAAGGGCTTTGCGTATCGCAGGATCTCGCAGACCAAGTCCATGAAGGTGTAGTCTTCCGCTAACCGATGGTCCTTTTAACAATAACTTGTTTCCGTAGCGATCCGGGAATTCGTTTTAGCATCGTTTGATCATACCGATGCCGAGGACCAGACATTACTATCGCCCATCGGTTCTCATTGGGTGGAAATGATGACACAGTCGCTTTCATCGGGCCGATTCGACGAAGTGAGTGGCGCTCCTTTTCCCGCGAACTAGGCAAGGAATTTGACACTGTCCCTATAAGCTGAGGCATGCGCGACCTTGGGTGAAGTTCATGATTACCGAAGGGTTACTTGTTGCAGTCGATCTTATCCAAGCTAAAACTGGGCAACAAAGCGCAATAGCTTGTGCCATATTAGAGGACATTCTCGGCACGCTTCAGTGTAGGACGCCCCGAGGTTCCATTCCGAAAATCGCAGTCTCGAAGCTCTTGGAATTGCAGGCTGTTCTCCCTGGGTCTACACTCCTCGAGGGCATGCTCTCAGCAGCCCTTGCGTCTCAGCTTCCTCCAGGGCTCGACGGACAGATCGTTTTCACCAAAGAACAACCTCTTTCCACCGTTCTCTCTGGAACCAAACCAACCCTCATGAGCGATCTTCGATCCCTCCCGTTCAATCTGATTTCTCAATTACTTGAAAAGGAAACCTGGAGTGACACCACGGCGAGCACCATCGTCCCTTTATTGTACTCGAACCCAACCTCTGTACAAGCTTACACGACTTGGCTGAACAGCAAACGATGGACTCGATTCAGTATCCACACGTTCGGTCCTGTACTTGCGGCTTTCCTCGAGTGTACTGCGTTGACAGGTGGGGATCTGTCCGAGGTAAACGACGACATCCTCCACGGCTTACTGAATCACCTTTTTCTGGGTGAGCGGCGCCATGGCTCCAGCCTTACCCGGCATCTCGAGTGTATACACAAGATCCTAGAGCTTTCGGGTACTAGGAGCGCTCGACTCATGTCTGCGTTGGAAGAGCGCATACAGGGTATCCCTATCATGGACTTCGCGTTCGAAGCGACGTTTCTCGCCCGCAAGCTCCTCGGGATTTCTGATTGCGGTGTTCTCACGACGACCATCGTCGATCGTGCCTTGCAATGGGCTGTCCGACACCTTTCCGGCGATGCTGCTGCAGACTCGGGCGACTCGAGAATGGCCTTGGAAAACCTCAGTAGGTAATCGAGAACCTCCTTTTATCCCCTACTGAACGACTACACAGAACATGTTGCAACACAGCAGAAGACGCTCAAATCACATTTGGTGGAGCCGTTGTTGACCACCTTAGTTCAACGTCATCTCTCAGACGCGAGCATGCTTGACCTCGCTGTGGTATTGGCGAACACAACACCACTCAAGGTGAGCCGGAGCAGGCGCTATTGTTTCAATCGCCGATCTCTCACCGTTTCGATTACTGTTCACTCAGCCTGTTGTCGTCAATCGACTCCTGCAAAACGTGCTTCAACATCAACATTTCGTCGCGATTTGCGGGAAGGATGGCAGCTCATCCCAAAGGAATCAAGTAACGCGATTGCTTGATGTGCTCTTCCGGTTCCATCCTGCGAACACCTGTCAGCCTTCACACATCGAGCCCCTCTTTCGGGTCTATGGAGGAACAATGTCGTCGCCCGACAGACGGCTCCTGTCTATCATGAGACTATTCGAGGCGGAAAAGCGCACGTCCCTGTCCGCATTCTTTTCCCGGTGGTCTCCATCTCCAGACGCAACTGTGTCTGATGCGCTCGAAGCTGTCCAGAACTTCGACCCCATCTATATGCTTCGAACATGTCTTGCATTCCCTTCGGGGAGGCGGTTGGGAGAGGAGAAGCGCATCATGGATGGTCCTGCGGACAACTCGATGTACGACCCGTTGGTGGTGATCGCGTTGTTTGCACAGATGCTTGTAGAGTGTCCTCCCATGACCCCTCTAGGCTGGGTCAAGGTTTTCCGGAGTAATGCCGTCAGCTTGCTCATTCGATGTCTCTCCTCGAAAGACTCAAACATACGCGAGACTGCCCTGTGCCAAATTGCAAGTGTGTGGGAGAGTGTACAGGTGAGTGACCAAGAAAATGTGACTCGGGTCGTCGTTGGTTTGTAGATTCATTCGAGAACCCCCCTTGTTTTTTTGCGGCCAGACCTCTGATATGCACGAAACGCCTCAAGTCATTTATGTGTTACGCCTACTCAAACATGCGATGGATCCACCCGTGAACGCGGACGACCCACCCCGGCGGCTCCCGACATTTACGACGCTCATCTTGCTGCACGCGCTTCGTTGCATCTTTTACCCCTCGAATTTCATCTATCCACGCACTGCGCGTTTCCTGCTCCAACGCCCCGAGCTCGACGTGTCCGATGTACCGATGTTGTTCGGCATGCTCTACAGCAACTCGGGCGATTGGAAGAAAGAACGAGGATGGATGTTGAGGATGTTGGGAGATGGCATGGTGAGCACCGACGATTGGAGGGTGCTGAAGCGGCGACACACGTGGGATTTGGTGGCCAGTCTTTTCCAGAGCTCAAAGAACGACGCGACCGTGCGCGCTGGGATCTTGGAGGTCAGTGGGTTCGGTTTGCGGGGGGCCATCGAAACGCCCAGATTGACTAACGGGTTTTTTTTTTTTTTGGGGGGGGGGGGGGGTCGAAAAATATAAAAGCAAACCTGACGTGTAAAACACAAGCATTTAATTCCCTC
>JBBPQE010000316.1:0-26989 GCA_038092335.1 Boletus vinaceobasis | reverse complement strand
TATCTCCTTGTCCAGCAGAGAAGGGCAGTGGCGTATCCGGGTAAGGGATCGTGGGAGAAGTGAGCGGGAGAAGTAGAAGTCGGGAGTAGAGCATCTCCGACAGCGAGCTTTGATCAACGCAGATTGGCATAGATTAAGGTTAAGGAAAAGAAGTACATGGGGAACTCCGCCTTAAATACTATCTGACAGATCTAGGGCTGGCGGGTTCTTAAATAGGAAACTACATAAGTGACTCGAGATATTCCCTATAAGGTGAACAATGGAAAAGGATACGAGTCCTGAATAAGAGATCAGGACTTAAAAGGAAAGGGTCCAAGATTAATAGATGGCGAAGGAAAAGAGCCCGAGATTAATCTCGGGAACAGTAAGAAAACATACGAGATTAAGTGTGTCCGAAATGGAAAGGGTCCGGAGAGGCGGTGGGATCAGCGAATAACTCCGTCTCCAATAGTTCCGCCCAAGCTGTGTCTGGCACAGCCAGGTCGAGTCCTAACCCGGGGAAGGGGATCTGTCCAGAATGGGAGAGATAAGCAGTGTCTGATGGGGCAGGAGGGGAATCGTTAAGGGAAAACGATAGGGGGTCCACCACATTTGTAACACATCCCTCACTCAATCTCAGATGATGTCATCATCACCTGTCTCCGTGAGCACTGTGTTCATGTCTGACACTATCCATACCAACACTGGCTCCGAGCTACTCTGAAAATAAGGCCCACTCCCACCCCATATATCTCAACTCGCCAATAATGGCTACTACACGAGGTCCACAGCCCAGGACCAGTCCCTCATCATTAGGTACTGTCTCATTTCTTAGTCTATGCTTGGTTTATGAATGTTGTATTCCTCTATAGTGATGAAACTGGCAGTGGAAAGTCAGAAAGTCGCCAACTGGTCATCAAGATGTTACTTGAGTTGTCAGTTTCTAATCTGGGAAAGAAGACAAAGTTTGGTGTCAAGAGGGGCCTTGCACTCAGATCTTCCGAGTCCTCAACCCCAATGGTGCTTCCAACAACCGTGGCAACCTTGCCAAGATCCCTCACTCCCTCTGTTTCACCCTGCTGAATGAACACATTAACCAACTTGAACACCTCTGCTGCGATGACTTCAACACCTTCATTGGCTTCTTTGACCTTCCTAGCCTACAAAATGTGAAGCTGACCCAACTCCCTTGATCAGTTTTTGCATCAATCTTGCCAATGAACAGTTGCAGCATTTCATTTAGAAACCAGTATCTTCAAGTCACACATTGATGAGTACTGGAAGGATGGTACCTCTTATATTGTCCCCTTGGTGCCATACTTCAACAACACTGAGTGTATTTCATAGTGCAATAGTAGAAGCCTCCAGTAAATATTAGGGCATACTACATATGATGCAGTGTTGTATGAAAAAAGCAATCAATAAAAAAAAAGCAATCAATAGTACTTGGCAAGCGTGGTCACAAATCACTGAAAAGTTTGGTGCGGCAGGGCATAGTGGACAAAAATTAGCAAGTGGGAATATATGTGCAGATGTTCTGCCATATCTGGGAAGAAACTGAGCGCCGATCACAGTGTTTCATCATGCTTGGAACTCAGGGCAGTATTGATGTACTTGAGGGTCGTAACCGAGTATATGGAACATGGGTTCCCAAAACTCATCTTTGTGGAAGGTGAACTGGTAGGTTTCATCACAGCTGTCTTCTTTGTGGAAGGGAGATGACTCCAGGATGCAAGTTGCTTCCTTAATCCAGACCCCACCGTGTTCAATGACAGTTTTTGGACCCTCGCAGCAATGCTCCCAAGCCCATGTGAATTAGTCACCATGGTATATGAAAAACTCTGTGCTCTTGTCAGCGCATGTGGACGTAGATTGATCAGAGAAGCACTGTGGTGGTGGTAGTATGTAGGGGGACATGGGCAACCGAAGATCAACAGAAGCGATATGGTTACTAAATGTGTGCTTATCACCTTCGCAGGTATGATTGGAGGGGTGACTCAGCTCGGCTGGAGTGCAGAAAAGACTGACCTGAATATGAGTATTCCCTCAAGCCTGACACGCACATCAAAGACTCACACTTGAGTGCACTTGACACACACAAGGTCCCAGTGAAGAAAAATAAAAGGTAACTCTGCACCATACACTAGGGTGTCGTCTGAAGATCAACCTTGCCTAGGTAAAACATACTCTTGATGCAGTTCACGTTGTTCACTGCTGTCTGCACATCCAGACCCACAATAACCTTATTTAGGTTTGTGGAGATGTCTTGTCCAGCTTGTTGCTTGAACATGTTGGTGATGTTCGCATTGAGGAACACCTTAGGCACCAGTTTTAAGATGTTCCCACAACCTTTAGGTGGGGTTCCTTGTTGAGATGAAACTGACCAAAAAGGGGTTACCTTCCCAGGCAGTTCCCACCTATTTCCCAAAGTGGAAATATATTATTTTCACAACAGTCACCCCAATGCAGCACCATTCCCTGGCGCTTTCAGGAGCCTCTGATAGCCTCACTACAGCCCTGAGAGAGCCTCTCAAGAGCCTCTTGAGACCATCACATATGTTATTTTTTAATTTTATTTTCACTAGTTTTTGTGCACATTTCTTGACCAATAGAAAGATTTAATATTATCTATCTACTCAACAGAAATCTAGTCTGCAGACAGTGTGAATAAGCAGGCTGTAGTACATGCATAATGGCAATGGCGAAAGCAAGTGGGGACAGGGCTGTTGTGATCTTACACGCTATCTTACTTTTTTGGCCTTAGTAATCCCCTAAAGGTGGGATTGTCTCCACTACTTCCCCTCTCACCTTTATTCTCGAACTCTTCTCCTCTTTATCTTATCTTGTCTCATCACATGACCCTGGGAATGACCCACACGCGATTGTGGTAACTTTCCACTCTCTTACCCTTACATCACACGCCTAGACCTTACGGTCTGGCTTCCATCTCTAGACTTACACATGGTAAACACACTCCCTTAATCTCCATTAGTCTAGACCCTTATCGCATACCCATGATGTCACTACATACTTACTGTACCTTAGTAATCTCTCCCACACGACATCATACCCTACACCCTTAGGGCTCACCCTATGCCCTAGCACAGCTTTTAATATATAAACCTGGGCCTCTGGACTCGAACTCCCGAGTTCGATTCTAGTCATCTAGTATTTTCTCTGTTATACTCGTCAGGCAAAGTACAGTGACTCACAAAATTGCCCTAATGTTTTGCACTTTTTGATTGTGTATTGAATAACTCTGGAGGATAAACAAATACAAACAAAGTGTTGGTGTATGGATAAAAGTATAAATGCAGGGCTAAATGGTGACCAAAGAATTAAGTAATTCTGATGCGTAGCTGTGGAGATACATACAATTCAAAATGGATACTCAATGGGACAATTATGTGAGTGTAGTTCAGATATATCAGAATCTGATGCTCCACTGTTTCTATAGCAACCAACTGCCAACAAATTGTTACTATGGTAATGTTATGTGTTATGGGACCCTATAGTCAAGCAATTGCATAAAGATTAATATTCTCAGAACTCCACAATTCTACAATATATTTATTCCCTCTGCTTAGAGGGAAAATATCCCCCAATAGGCTTTCTATTGGTCATATTGCCTCTGAAACTGGTGCTGGGAGACATATTGCATCTAGGGTACTCTTAGATATCTTTTCTAATTAATTTGTTCCATTTCTGAATGTCCTTCAAAGCCTTCTACTACCTCTTCACAGTTGAATTGTTACGATTCTTTCTTTCTTTCTTCATTTCCCTTCTTTTCTCGAATCTATGCTGTCTTTCACAGACAATCTGACTACGCTGTTGAAGCCCCGCGTAGTTATCTTGAAACTCCACGTAGTTATCCTTTGATTTGTCATCTTCTTCGCTGACCTTCTCTCTTCTTCTATCGATCGGTCAGCAAGTGTATTACTTCATCCTTCCATATAGTTCTTCACGATTCTTTTACTTAGTCATCTTTCCTTCCATCTCGTTCTCCAACGTTCTATAGGCTTCTTATATAAACCTCTCCCTTCGACGATGTATTCCGTAACCTAGATCTACTCTGGAATATACCTTGTACATCGTCCCTGGACCTCTACAAGTCTCCTGGCTACTTTGAGTGCCAGCTTCATCCTTTGAACCTTTGAACCACTGGTAGCCGTCTTGCTACCTGAACCCACGTTCAAGGAGACGACCTCTCCTTCTCAGAACCTTTGAACCCTCGAACCCTTGACCCTAGAGTCTACGCTTGGCCCGGATAGGGACGAGCGTAACAATTACCGTCCCATGCTTCTCTTCCATTCTGCCACACCATATGTGTGCAGTACAGCATGAGAACTTTTTTTTTTCCAAGCACTCAAAAATCTCTCACATGATGTTGACTATTAAGCTAGGCGGAGACTTCATCAAGGCAGTGCCCAAACTTGATGTCTTGGGCAAGAACTGGCCAATGTTGAAGCACAAAGTTGCAGTAGCATTGTTGATGATGAGATTACTCCCATACTTGCATGGTGAAAAGCCTATGCCCATCAACCCAGCCACAGCGCACTCGCCCACTTGGATAGTAACCATGCCTGATGAAATAGCAGCTGTTGAAGAATACGAGGAAGCTACAGAAGTATGGAATGAAAGGGATGCTATCATCAAATACCTCATCTCATCCTCCATTCTGGACTCCATCTACATGTCACTAATGTCCAAAATGACCTTGCACAAATACTACAAAATCCTCCAAGAACACTTCAAAGACCACTCACTTATCATAAGCATTGAGCAATGTCACCAACTTGATGAGATGAAATTAAACAAGAACAGCAATGCTTGCACCCATCTTGACAAAATGGTCTTGCTCTGAGAAGAGCTCACTGCTATGAATAGTCCAGTTACCAACAGCGACTTCTTCAACATCCTGTTCACATCCCTTCTCCGGTCATACATATAACTCCATTCTCTTGTCAATCTCGTCAACAATGAGACTTCAAAACAAACAAGTCAGCGCTTTTGTGTTGATATCTATGGTACTTGACGAATACGACCACCTTCTAGCACAAAGCGGCAGACACAAGTCAAAAGAGAACAACAATGTGGCACTTACAGTGGACTTCTCAAAAAAGGGGAAAGAGAAAAAGTTCACCAGGGACTGTAATAACTGCAGATGGCCAGGCTATAAGTCGTGTAATTGCTGGGAGGAAGGTGGTGGAAAGGCTGAAAAAGCACCAAAAACCTGAAAACCTAGAGGGAAGAAACTGTCATCAGAGACAAAAGACCCAGGAAGTGCTATTCACACTAAGCTCGCAACCACTAACGAGCCTGATGGTGTATGGTTAGCAGAAGGACTCGAAGAGCCTATTGAGGCTACATCCACCTTACCTTACGCTATGCTCACGCAAATATTCACCGCCGAACTCTATGATTGTAACAAAGTGACAATTTCTCTTCTCTTATCTAATCTTATCAAAGCCACACATTTATCTAATCTCACAACATAGATGTGGACTTGTATCTTTTTCTTCTTCTTCTCTTATCCTCACAGATGCTCTTTCTATTTATAGTTATATTCATGTTCACACAAGATCTCATCTTGTTCTCACACTCATTACTGTATGTCTTCTATTAATCTCCGCTCTATGCTTCAATTTCTTCCCATGGTTATTACCATTCCATGCTTCTCTTCCATTCTGCCACACCATGTGTGTGCAGTATGTATTTAATCTCCGTTTATAATATGTCCACATATAGTAGTGTATAGCTTGGTCTGTGCACATTATGCCACAGTATATAAACCCCAAGGAACTACTGGACGACCTCCAGTTTAGTTCTCTTGGTTCTTCCCTTGAGATGAAGTCCCCTCATAAGTCCATACTCCCAGTGTCTAGTGAATAGCCTAGGATCTTCTCCTAAAGATCTTTAAAGGTTGTTTCAATGATAGCAGCACCTCACAACATTTCTCTTTGTGCAAGGAATGGTTCATAAAGCATCCCTCCCAGGCCAATTACTGTGGCAGACAAGCACACGTTCAATGCCATAGGCTGAGGAGATCTTCCCATTGAAATCCCAAATGGAAAGTGTACAATGCAAGTACTCTTGAAAGACATACTGTATGCACCATTGATCGGGGTCACTTTGGTGTCAATTAGCAGGTTAGTGACTGCAGGGTATTCTGCACTTTTTCACAACTCAGTTTGTTGAATATTCAGCCCCCAAAAACATCTAGTGGGCAAGGTACCGGTCAGCAATGGTGTCTATCGAGTAAGACACCAAGCAAAAACATTTGCTGGAGTCACAGCCAAAAAGAACAAAACACTCACAATGGAACAGTTGCACATGTGGTTATCGCACCTTGCACCAGTGACAATCTGAACAATGCTGTCAAAAGGAATGATCGATGGAGTAAAACTGGATCCAGCATATGAAACCATGGGCCAGTATGAGTCTTGTGAATACAGAAAAGCTGTCCGTAAGCCAATCAGAAAGATCCATGAGCCCCAGCATACCAAACACTTCAGCAACGAAGTCCATACAGAGGTTTGGGGCCCGTCAGACATACAAACTCCTGGTCACAAAAAGTACTATTCATTGTTCACAGATGACCATACTCACTATACCCACACATTCCTACAAGCAGCAAAGTCAGACACATTCAAGTCATATAAAACCTACAAGGCTTGGGTGAAGACGCAGCATAACATTACAATAAAACAACTCTGTTCGGATCGAGGCAGTGAATACCTGCACGATGACTTCACACGTCACTTGAAAGCCCAAGGTACAGAATGCAAACTCACTGTGCATGACACCCCGCAGCACAATGGCATTGCTAAGCAGCTAAACTGCACCCTACTTGAATACGTCCATATGGTACTACATGCGTCAGGACTTCCCAAGACACTATGGGGAGAAGCATTAGTATATGTCATATGGGTGAAGAATAGAACCACATTGCACGTGCTCAATGGCAAAACACTGTATGAGCTACTGCACAGAAAACAGCCAAGTCTGGTCAACTTACCTGTGTGGGGGGCCCAACTTTGGATACATGACAACACCAGGTCCAAACTGGACATGCAAGCAAAAGAAGGTTGCTAGGTAGGCTTTGATTCCGAAAGCAGTGCACACTGTGTATATCGTGATGGCTGGGTTACTGTTGAGCACAATATCTTGTTTGAGAAGCAGGGAGACGGCATGATCTTGTCGCCTAGCGCCAGAGTTGAAGGGGAGCATTCGAAGCGGGTGCTGGTCAAAGGGGAGCAAAGTGTGAACGACCAAAATGATCAGCACAGTGATTCATCCGATATCGACGCAAATGACTTACCTGCACCACCCGCTCCAGCAAACGACCCACACAAACCTCCGTGCAAGCAACCAGTGCCTGTACAGGAGCTGTGTCACTCTAGTTGCCAGTGCATGGAATCACCCTACTTGTGAATGCTGTGCAGCAGTGCAGGTACCCATGATGGAAAAGGTGAAGGGCCAGTTGTCCCACACAGTATCCAAACTGTTGAGGGCTGTCGTGGGAGCGAGGGAGCCAAAACCGTCAAAGAACCTGATGTGAGCATGGGTGCATGGGATATAGAAGACGAAAAAACCACCACTTATGCGATGTTCGCTGGAGTAACTGAAGCTGAAGGACATGAGCCAAGAATGATCAATGAGGCATGGCAATGGCCAGATTGGCTGTGATGGTATGAAGCTATCAACACAGAACTGAAAAGTCTCACCAACGCACATATCTGGAACATTGTACCTTGCCCACCAAAGCCCACCAACATCGTTGACTGCAAATGGGTCTTCAAGATAAAGAAGACTGCGACTGGCAAAATCGATAAATACAAGGTGCATCTGGTCGTGCGTGGTTTTACTCAGGTACACAGCATAGACTACTATGAAACTTACGCACCCATTTCTCACCTCAGCTTGCTCAGACTTGTCCTTGCCACTGCAGCTTGGCACAATTTGGACATCAATGTCTTTGATTTCCACAGCACATTCCTTAACGGAAAACTTGACAATAATGAAGTTATCTTTATGGAGCTTCTTCCCAGTTTTGACAAAAATGGCCAGGACCTCGTCACCTGCCTATGTGTTGCTCTTTATGGATCCAAGCAGGGGGTATTGAAATGGTACCAGAGACTCTGCAAAGAGCTCTCTGCCCTAGGATTCCGATGTACTGAGGCCAACTGGGAAATCTTCATCGCTAAAATCGCTGCCCACATCCTCATCCTAGCATCACACATCAACAATTGCACTATCACCAGTAGTTCAAAAGAACTCATTAAAGCCTTCAAAGCTGAAATTGGGTCACATATCAAAATCGCAGACCTTGGACCCATCAGTTGGCTGTTAGGGATGAAGGTGACACGCAATTGAGAAGCATGGATGATCTCTATATCACAAGAACCATATATTGAAGCAATCCTCGCCAAATACAACTTCGTCAATACTAAACCCATCTCTATCCCTATGGATCCAAACATCCAACTGTCGAAATCCCAGTCTCCAACATCAGCAGCTGAAGCCACAACAATGAAACAGGTACCGTTTCGTGCCACTCTTGGATCACTGATGTACCTAGTGGTTGGTACTCAACCTGACATTGCCTTCGTTGTCTCCACCCTTACCCAATTTACAGAGAACCCTGGCCTACCACATTGGGAAGCATTAAAGTGGGTTTACCACTACCTTCTTGGTACAAAGAAATGGGCACTGACTTATGGGATGAAAAAGAAAGGACTTGTCGGGTACGCTGATGCTGACAGAGCGTCACAGGAACATCAGCATGCTATCACTGGTTATGCTTTCCTGGTCGATGGAGGAGCCATTTCCTGGAGTTTGTGCAAGCAAGAACTGGTTATGCTTTTGACTATGGAAGCTGAGTATGTCGCATCAACTCATGCAGTGAAGGAAACAATTTGGCTATGGCACCTTATTGGTGAACTTTTCCAACCCCTCACACACCCCACCATTCTTTATAACGACAATCAGTCCACTATCGCCCTAACAAAGGATGGTAGCTATCATCCACGAACTAAACATATAGATATACGATATCATTTTATTTGTTTCTGTGTTTCTAAAGGTTCTATCCATTTGGTATACTGCCCCACTGATAGTATGATAGCTGACACTCTTATGAAAGCCCTTCCATCGGTTAAAGCTAAACACTTCGCTTTCAAACTTGGACTTTGCTCCATTTGAAGGGGAGTGTTGTAATTAGCAAACATTGTGTGGCTCCACTAGCTTACTAATCAAGTACTTAGTTGTTTTTCCTGCTCGTCTTTAGCTACCTCAGTGTCAACTGTAACGAAGTGACAATTTCTTTTCCTTAATCTTATCTAATCTTATCTTATCAAGCCACATGTTTATCTTATCTCACAACATACGCTGGACTTGTAATTATTTCTCTTCTCTTCTCTTCTCTCACACTCATGGATGCCTGCTCTATTTAGTTATATGCACACTCTCTGAAATAACCTCGAAGATGACTTCGTCAAAAATTGGCCTCTAAGCCTCTCTAGGTTGCACACATCGTAACCATCGAGGAAGGTGGGGATTGAGCAAGGCTCAAGGTCTTCAAGGGGAGAAACCAAGAGAACCAAACTAGAGGACATCCAGTGGGCTCCTTGGGGTTTATATAGTCTGGCATAACGCGCACAGACCAAGCTGTACACTACTACATGTAGACATATGAAGACAGTAATTAAATACATGCTGCACACACATGGTGTGGCAGAATGGAAGAGAAGCATAGCACGGGAATAACCATGGGAAAGAATGGAAGCATAAAGCGGAAATGAAAAGAAGTACATATGGTAATGATCATGTGAACGAGATGAGATCTCGTGAGAAATGAATGTAACTATAAGCGTCTGTGAGTGTGAGAGAAGAAGAAAGGAAAGTTACAAGTCCAGCATATGTTGTGAGATTAGATAAACGCGTGGCTTGATAAGATTAGATTAGATAAGATCAAAGAAAAAGATGGAAAGAGAAATTGTCACTTCATTACACTCTTACGAGATCCAATCTCATTCCCACATGTATCTTCTTTTCATTCCCACATGTATCTTCTTTTCATTTCCACTCTATGCTTCCATTCTATTCTCACGGTCATTACCATCCATGCTTCTCTTCCATTCTGCCACACCATGTGTGTGCATCATGTACTTAATCTCCATTCACATGTAACTATATAAAGTAGCATATAGCTTGGTCTGTGCACATATGCCAATACTATAAAGACCCTGTGGATTACGACTGGCATCCCCAGTCTAGTTCACTTGGTTATTTCCCTCAAAGACCCTATGACTTCCCTTCATTCCCTTCCTCCTAGGATCTTGTGACAGTGACCTAAGGATCTTTTCTTCTGATCTTTGTGGTTGTTTCATCAACCATATTGTTCACTGAGGTATGCCATACATTTATCTACCTTTACACTTAGCTAACCACCCTGTAGCTTACTGCTTGCTACAGGTACTAATATAGTGTCAACCATATTGTTCACTGAGCTTACTGCTTGCTATACGTTGACAATGGCATGACCTGTCAAAGTCTAGGCATTAATGCTCCCAGTAGTTCCATCACAGTCATGAGTAGAAATGCATCCTGCAATCCACTGGATGGCCACTGCCACTGGTTGTCTGTGTTCATAATTGCTGTGTTGTACTGCCTGTATTTCCATGAACAATCAGGAGGGTGGACATGGACGGTGAAAGTGGTAGCAACCATGGATGGGTCATGGTATATTTTCTGCTAAAGACAAACCTTGTACCATACATGGAGATTTTGAAATGGAAGGTAGGAATCCAGCACAGACCTTCTTTGACCACCGAAAGTGTGCAGGTTCTGGGGAAAGTTTTGCTTACAATGGAGGTAGTTGGCTAATGCCCTATGAAGGTCAGGTAGCTCAAACATTTCAGCAACCTTATCAATAGGAATGTGCCTGTGTGACACTTCATAGTTGAGATGGATAGCCATAGATCCAGCCATGAAGGTACAGAGTGGAGTGGGAACAGAGTTGGGAGGAGAGGAAGAAAGTAGAGTAGCTACATTAAAAAAGTTTCTAGTCTGGCATGTCAGGGCCCATATATTATCCAATATGTTCCTAATACCATTGTTGTTGTTGTCTTCATCGTTGTTCTCCATACCACCCTCCTGCCCTTCACCATTTGGGGACGAAATGGCAGAGAGTGCCAATGCAGTGCCAAAAAGTTGACACTTTTCATAGCAATCGAGGTACCAGCAGATCTGAGCATTATAGTTTTGATTATTGGTGGTTGAGGCAGGTTCCTTGATGACTTTGATATGGGCATGCTCTATTGTATCTGCTGACCACTATAATAAAGAACCGACCAATTTGATACTGGAAACAACATTTTGCATAAGCTCAATCTTCAGAATATGCCAATGCTTGAGAATAGATTTTGCCTTGGTGCCCTGACGAAAGCCATTATCAATGATAGCATACTTATGGGCATGAAACTCTTGCAATGCATCCTTGATCTTGTCATGGGTAACCAAGGTAATAGCAGTGGCCTGAGAGCGATAATGAAATTCCATTAGGGAGCGAACTGCAATTATGACATCAGGATCTGTGTGTTATGAACCTAAACTAGCAGGAGCATAAGGTTTGGGGATGTAATGCAGGATCTAAACCAAAAGAGAAATCTTCTGAAGAGGGTAAAATAGGGAATCAATGAGTAATGATGATGAGAGGAAAGCTTGCTAGAAGTGATGTGCAATGGTACAAGATATTGATCTTGGAGTTCTTCTGTGGCAGTTCATACCAGGACTTACTTTGCCCAACAAGTATAATAGAGGAGAATACTAGATGACTAGAATCAAACTGAGGAGTCCAAATCCAGAGGCCAGGTTTATATAGCAAAGGGTAACAACTGTGCTAGGGCTAAGGGTAAGTCCTAAGGGTGTAGGGTATGATGTCGTGTGGGAGAGATTACTAAGGTAAGTATGGAATGATGTCATGGGTATGTGATAAGGATCTAGACTAACAGAGATTAAAGGAATGCATTTACTGTGTGTAAGTCTAGAGACGGAAGCTGGACCGTAAGGTCTAGGTGTATGATAAGGGATAAGAGAATGGAAGTTTATCACGATCACATGTGGGTCATTTCCATGGTCATGTGATGAGATAAGATAAGATAAAAGAGAAAAGTGTACAAGATTAAAGGTGAACGGGGAAGTGAAGGAGACGACCCCACCTTTAGGGGGTTACTAAGGCTGAGAAAGTAGAATAGCGTGTAAGATCACAATACTGTGGCACCAGCAATGACAACAACAATGTATTGTTGGATGTCTCTTTGAGCCCTTCTGCTGACTTGCTTCAGTTTTGTGATTCCATTGGAAAAGTGTTGGATACCAGTAATGGCAGGGATAACGGAGAATCAAAAGTCCAGCTCAGCAGTACCAAGGGCCTGCATGCACCAGCAAACATCATGGGCCCAGAATTTGCAATGCCATTCATGCAGGCTTTTGGGCATAAGGAACTCGGAAGGTTGAGCAAGCAGCCAGTTCTGCCAAAATGGGTGTGACACACTGCTGAGCCAAAATGGCTCACACGCTGCAAAATACTCGTCGACATCACTGACATCACACTCGATGGAGGCCAGCTGGTCGAGTGTGGTGGCAGCGGTGTGAGGCTGGTGGTGGTCTGGATCACCGAATTCTTTATATGTGGCAGTGGTGATGGGGGAGGAGTTGATGCACACACATGCAAGCATGCATGCCTCAGGCATATCAATGATATATGACATGAGAGGGGTGAAACAGTACTGTAAATTTCCAGCAGGATCAGACATCATTCGACTAATGTGCACTGCCTGTTTAAGAGGCTCGAGAATGATATCAAGGCATTGATGAAAAAGTTGAGCCTCAAGGACACTGCATATTCTAGTGATTGGATGGGTGAATTTTGCAATCAGCATCAATGCCAGGAGAAGGAAAGCATGCAAGGAACCCTTGTTTCTCACAGCCATTTTGATGTTCGCAAGACTGATCAACAATGGATGTGCGACCCTACTGCCCCAGACATTTGTAATGTTTGTATTGAAACTATTTAGTTTCTTATTGTCTAATGGACTATTTCCTATGTTACAAGACCTATTATACTTACACCTTTATGCCTTGTGCTTCACACCTAGATGTGTCTTTATAGACCCCTCTAGACTTTGATCACGTGACCTATGACGTCAGAACCCTCTACCCTGGTTCTAGACTCATGACATCATATGCTCAGTCATGCTGACTGATGCTGACTGAGAGGCTTACTGATACAGCCAATAGTGTATCACTCTCATGGTCTGAGAGCTTACTATATATGGTTCAAGCTCTGCTTAAACCTTACTCTGTGTAGTATATAGGCTGGGACTCTTCGTCCCAATATCAAGTCCTTCCAGTGCCTACACAGCACATCTAAGCTACTAAGCTTTACTTCGTTAACACTCTTCAAGTTTGATTCCATCTCTCATACAGACTCGTACCTGATTAAGTGAGTTTCTCCACTTAATCTCATAACTACCCTGCTCGTCCTCAGTTGCACACACAAAGAAGCCATTGTACCGCTTCTTTAGGTTATGAGCCCCACCTAGCGGAGATCTTACCAAAGATTCAACATTGTCTTCACATCTCATGCCTCATGGCCTACCCGCTATGCGCAACAAGTCTGAGATGGTACTCGGCTTTCTTTGGATAACAGCTCTTCTGGTAACCACCCTTGCAGCCTTTTATGGTCACAAGGATCTTATGGTAGTCGGCTTGGTCATAATGACCGCCGACTCTTGGATTCTTCTTTTTTATTTTATATCCAATACCAGAGAGATAGAGCTAACCTTGTGAACTCCCCTTTTCCACTGGGTTGTCTCTATTCGCACGGATGTGCACTTGGACCTGCGAGTAGCTGAACAACTCGAGGTTCGTCCAAGGTTTAATCCTGGTCCATATGGTGCACCTCACGCTCCACGTGCTCATTTCCATCATCAACATCACACTCCCTCACCTCCTTCACCGTATGAGCCTCCTCATATTCCTTCTTCTACTCATCAACCACCTGCTTTGGATTCCAGCACAACTATTGCACCGAGTCCCATACCTACTGGAAATCCTTTACCTCCTCCTACTCCTCTTGGGCCTGCCCCTATTTGCTTAGCCGATGTCCATGCTTCTCCATCACTTACTCAAACTTGGAGACATGGACGGCATCTTCAACTTCTCCGGTCGCTCTCCCATCTCCCAGTCAGAGCTCCATCTCAGCCTGACCCCACTGGTGACTCTTCCACCATTAGCCCTATCACCATTTCACCAGGCTTCCATCGAAGATCTGATGGACCCAACTCGTCCCTTCTGGCTGGACCCTTACTGTATCTGGTCCTTCCCCAAAGCAAAATGTCCCTTCTGGCTGGACCCTTATCCGGTCCTTCCCCAAGGCAAGATGTCCCTTCCGGACACTCCTGAGGACAATCCAGATCCCATCAACAACATCCCGGGTCCAGAGGACGTTTCGTCCCTGGACTTTCTATCAGCAGCTCTCAATTGGCCTCGACTGTCGTTCCTGACGGTCGAGACACCTTCTCACGAGTTCTCCACTGCTGTGGTGAAGACCGAGGATCTTGACGGGACTCTGACCCTGTGGATGGACGCCCTGTCACACATCTCTCAAGGGACTCTGGCAATACAGGGAGACAGCAACCAGCTGCTTCCTCCTCAGGAGATACCGGAGACCGGCCGACTGGCTCTCTGCACAAGGATTAGAGCGTTGGAAGTCCAACTTCCTGATGGAGTTTCTTATCTTCCATTATTGGCTTACGAGGCAGAGCCTCTCATTTCTATCTATGAGCAAGCAGGATATCTGATTCTGGTATCCACACTGAATCAAACCCCAGTCAATTATGTCCATGAACAAGGTTGGGAAGTCTACCAACGTTCCCAATTTCCCCACTATCCAGATCTTGTTGAGAGAATTACTCACAAAGCTCCAAATTACAACTTCCCACCAGGCCACTTCACTGAGCTTCAAGCTCGCTGTGGTCTGGACCTTAGCACTCTCTTCTCTCGGATCGTGGATGTCCCCACTGTTTGGGACCATAACGAGGGTTTGGATTCGGTGCAGAGACAGGGCTTCCGCCCTTATGCAGGATTCATCACACAGCTGTCATGTGCGCAGACATGCATTCAGGTGTTAGAGGCACACCTAGAGTGTAACAGGGAGTTAGTCCGCTCTGAGCAAGACTTACAAAATCGTTTACAAATCGTTGAGGCTGAAAATCTTGGCTTACAGGTTGATAGGGATAACAATTATGAGCACATTGCAGACCTCTACTTTGAGGCAGCTCGTCTTCATACCCTCAACTCTCATCTCACTGCCGATCTTAACTCCCTTGGCACTATACCTCTTGACATCCCTCCTGCAATTTCTATCTCCTATTCTGACGCCACTTCTCAGACTTTAGTCAAAGAAATCGCAGATATTTATCAAGATGCCACTCCTGCCATCGGACCTCGCTCGCTTTCACCACAAGCAAGACAACAATGAGAACATCACTTGGTATATGCAAGCCCATGTCCTGGACCTTATGACTGAACCGGTCAAGGCCTGGCCCCTACTGGTGTACTTAGGAGGTCAGTATGTAGGAGAAGAGCAGCAAGGCCTAGAGCAGAAAATCAGAGAACCCTTACCTAGTTTTAAAGATTTCTGTGCAAATTTTGGTACTCTCAATTGTTTTCTTGTTAAAGGGGGTACATTACATCATCCCTACTATACTCATCTCAAATCAACTATAGTTGTGCATTCCTTAATTCAGGATGACATTGTTCTTCCCAACCCTCATTATTTTGAGGAGACGCACTGTTGCAACCTTCAAGGACAGCGTCCCAAGATCAAGGAGCACAGGCTAAACCTTATGCTCACAACGCAACCACTCAGTGGACAGAGACACAACTGGAGGAGATAAGAGGAGGAAGGAGTTTTCCTTAATACAGAGCCTTGGAGGGCAAAGTACAAATGGATTAGACTGGGGAGTCCAGTCGCAAAGTGTCTACCTTATATACATTTGTAACATGCACACAGACCAAGCAGTGCGTGAGAGTGATTACTAAAAGAGGGTAAAGTAATGGAGTGGGAAAAGAAGTACAAGTAAAGAAGAGACGGAAATTAAATACATGAGGTATGATGTCATATGACATCATAGGTCTAGCCTCAGGTCATTTGATAATTCACACGGTCACATGCTGATCACATGATCAAGAAAAGAGAAGTTGCCAAGTACGAAAAAGTTTGAAAATATAGTATATCATAACATGCACTTTCTTGATTTTGAGAAGTTCAGTGGAGACCCCTTACCAGCCTGGTGGCTGAGATGAGAGTCATTTGCCAGGACACTAGGACATTCTTTTTCTTGCTCAGCTTCTTCTGCCTCTACTTCTTCTACAGTTTCTAGGACTTCTGCAGCTGCTTCCCCGTGCCTCCTACCTTCCCCGCCGCCTCCTACTCTGGCACTGCCTGTGGCTTCTTTACCCACTGCTCCTCTCCCTTTGGAGCCTGTCCTGGAGGACACTCCAGTACCGTCTTTCTCTTACCTTCCTGCAGTTGAACCCAAGGGGAGTATCGTTATGACTTCCATTTTCCCACACCTGTACCTGTCTCTCCTGCTCTGTCTGAGTTATTGTTTAGGTCGTGTTCGAGTAACAAAAAGGTGAAACAAAACTTTCAGTTTCGTGTCATATGATGTCACATGCAACTGCCAACGTGACTCACGCTGTCACTCGGGATTGTCCAGATCATACCAGCCATCAGCATACACCTGTCAAAGCCAACACCACTTGAATTTTGCCCTCTGCCCCCATGTTAAGATCACCAAGCTCGTCATCCAGCCGTTCATTGCGATTGCAGGGGCCTGTCGCTATAAACCCTCTTGGTGGCAGTGAGAGCAGTCAATGTACAAAGCCTCACAAGGAAGCTGCCCACTGGACTGACGAGGAAACAGCGGCCTTACTTGACTTTCTTACTGGACAACCACAAGGCGATGGAGGGAACTACAAAAAGCCGACATGGGTGGCAGCTGAATCCCACATGGAAGCCAGATTTAAGACTGTGAAGGGGGGTCCCAAGAGTGCAGAAACATGTGAAAGGCGGTATCTACTGGTGAGATTTCCGCCACTATTGAGTTCAGATTCATATTAACGATTGGAGTAGATGAGGCAAAGTTATTTTGCTGTTGTCGCTCTCAAGAATGCCTCTGGATTCATGTATTCAGACAAGGACGGTGCTGGTATCACTCTATTGCAAGACAATGTATGGAAAAGGTATCTCAAGGTGCGTATTTTATTATATGCCAATCAAAGATGGTATCGCTGATCGGTCACAGTCTCATAAATATGCAAAGCCCTTCAAAACAAAGGGATTCATTCATTTTGATGCCATTGAGTGCATCATGCCTGATGCAAGCCAAGGCAAATATCTCAGCCGAGGACCGCAAGCTACTGATCACAGCCCCACCCCCATGGCAGGTGGAACCCCTATAGTTGACATGCAGAGGTCAGGAGCCTTGCAGATGCCTCTGCCACCTATTCCTGGTGACACAAATCTTGCACCCCCCCCCCGCTCCATCCAGCTTCTTATCAAGTTCTCCCAAGTCCTCAACACCCTCCATGGTCACTAGCATTAGCCGTTCAATCAGAGTTCATATCTGCTGTTGAATCAGAAACCAGTTCTTGCAAGCGATCTCGTCTGTTGTCAGTAACTTCCCTAGCACAGCAAGCAGGTAGCGCTGCTATGGTGGATATGGCAGCCACAATGAAGGACATTTCCATGAGCATCACAACACGCACAAATGATCTTGAAATGGCAATGGAGATTCTCAACAAACACACTGAACTGACAACTGCTCAGAGACTCAACATCAGCGACTACCTTTGGATCTGAAGAACCTGAACCTGTTACGAAGTGACAATTTCTTTTCCTATCTTTTTCTTTGATCTTATCTTATCTAATCTTATCAAGCCACGCATTTATCTTATCTCACAACATAGACGTGGACTTGTAACTATTTCTCTCTTCTTCCCTCGCGCTCATGGACGCGTTCCCTATTTAGTTATATTCTCTTTTCTCACGAGATCCAATCTCGTTCTCACGTTCATTACCGTATGTCTTCTCTTTTAATTTCCGCTCTATGCTTCCATTCCTTCCCACGGTAATCACCGTGTTATGCTTCTCTTCCATTCTGCCACACCATGTGTGTGCAGCACGTATTTAATTACTGTTATAATATGTCCACATGTAGTAGTGTACAGCTTGGTCTGTGCGCATTAGGCTGCACTATATAAACCCCAAGGAACTACTGGACGCCCTCCAGTTTAGTTCTCTTGGTTCTCCCCTTGAGATAAAGTCCCCTTCCTAAGTCCTCTTCCATAGTCTCTAGTGATAAGCCTAGGATCCATTTGCTAAGGATCTTCAAGGTTGCTTCAGAAGGGTCCACATGTCGGGCGCATTCTCTTTTATCCATGAAGCAGTGACAGCAAAGTAACCATCACAGTTTGAGGCTTGCCATGCGTCACAGGTGAGGTTGATTCGTCCTTGGACATTTTGGCCCTATTGTACTATGTTAGTTGAGTGATGCATAAGGATATGCATACATACCGATAGTTTCGTTTTGAGCGAGAGGAAGTCGATCTTGAATTTCTTGATAATGAGCTCACGCATTGCAGTATGACCAGGCACCTTGATCCTGTTGGGAGCGCGTGAGACAATATTGAGCAATCTTTGAAACGTCGGATGCTCCATGCAATGAATAGGCTGTAGCATCGTTTGTTAGTGAGTTAATTGCCATCGGTGAAATCACTTACCTGATCCGTTGCAACAAGCCACTCAAGAGCAGCATTGCAAAACACAGACTCTGAATATTGAACAATCGTGCCCGCTGGTACAAGATGACTGTCAAGGGAAGGTTGCCTACTGGTGTTGGCGCTGGATGAGGTGGTGTCACGCTGACGAGCTTCTTCATCTCGGTGGTGTTTGGTGTCCATGGGTAACATAGATGTGAACCCATTTTCAGCGGCCCACTTCCGATATATTTCCTCATGGGCTGCTTGCTGGTGACGCTGCAACGTAGTTGTTTGGTCAACGATAGCAACATGCTTTTTGAGTTGTTTGCTAGTACAGACAGTTAATGAAAATTCGACAATGCAAAGAAAAGGTAACACACCTGCAAGTGTTACAATCTCGAACCTTCTTGTTGTCCGAGTTGAGGTATGGAGCAGAGAAGTGCGCATCGATGTCTTGAGTACGTTCAGCCCATCCCCTCTTGGTTGGCTCATCTACATCAATGACTTGGATATCCTTGAGGAGGCCATCAGACCCAGTTGTAAGAGCCCCATCACAGGCAGGACCATTAGCCTGTGACACTACGCGATCCTTCTGAAGCCCTACGAAATGTTGTGAGGAATTAGTATACAGTCACTGTTAACTCACCTTTTTTCTTTTTGGATGGGCTCTCAGCATCAGATTCGGCGTTGGATATGGCAGTATCAATGTCGAGGACTTTCCGAGTCCGTTTTGAGCCAACCTCACCACCAGGTACTGGCGTATTGCCGCCTTCAGGTGGCCGTGTTGCTACCTGAGCTTTCCGGTGGGAGGAAAGCTCCAAATCAGCAGCATTCTCGGCACATGTTACACATGCAGACGATACAGCCGTACGTTTGGGCCAGTGAGGCTGTTCAGTGTCGGACATATTACCTGTAATAAGTGAACAAATGGGATTGGCAGACAAAATGAAAATTTCATATCCACATACCATTTATAGTTATCGGCTCTTGCCGGTAACAGGAACACGCAATCTTCTGCACGGCTTCAGGGCTTCTGGGACCTGGCTCAGCTCAGCTCATGGCTTCTCAAAATGGCAAGCCGGGCTCCAAGCTCCACCAAGCCCCTAATGCGGCCAGGCTTTTTGGGGCTCGGCTTGATTGGCTCAGGGCTTTCAGGCTGGGCTGTGGAATCACTACTTGTTGGTGCCTTTGGGAGCATTGACAGCCTCAAACTCCCTGTCCAAACATCCAGCAATGATGAAATCAAAAATGCTACCTACAATGGATGGCTCTCAGAGCATTTTGTTAGCTCAGTGATTCACCAGATGCTGGTACCCTGATACATTATTTCGCTCTCTTGTAGTCAGTTGCCAATGCAATAATGCTGTAACTGCTGTGCTGCTAATGCTGCCAGTGTTATGACATCGCTCTAACCTCCCTTAACTTCGCCATAATAACCCCTTAGAGATGGGATACAAACTCTAGAGACGGGATACAATCCCTCTCTTATTCCCTTTCATACCATATGAAAACCATCACGTGACCCTGAGAACTCTCTCTCTTCCCACGATCCCCTGATTTCCTATCACGTGATAACCTCCTCTCTTTATCTTATCTCCCCTCTCTCCTATCTCCGTATTCCCATGACGTCATCACCTAGACCACTCCAGACTCATGATGTCATCATGACATCACATGACGTCATACCTCACTACTACCAGCCCTATTTAATCTCTGTGAGTCTAGACGACTCTCTTTCCCTCTTTATCTCTACCTTCCTATTATATCCCACATTCCTTACCATACTTAGACGTTTCCTCTCACCTTATCTATAGCATAGCATGGTCTGTGCACCATTCCCTTTAGTATATATAGGTAGCTCTCTGTTGTACTTAGGTCCTCAGAGTTATTAATCTTGTTTTATCCTCTCATTGGTCCTCCTTGGATTTAGAGACCACAAGTCTACTTCTCCGCTTTAGTCCAAGCGACACCAAGACTTCATTTACCCCTTTGCCCTATTGTTGTGAGGATCAAGAAGAAGATAAGATCTGCGCAGAGTAAGCCGCAGTACGATCCAAGATCAAGATAGTTAAGGTCTATGAAGTGACCTTGCCAATATCCACTATGAGAGCTCTTCCTTTTCCTTTTCAGATATACGCTCATCCCCCTTTCTTTTCTTTGAGGCTCCAGTGTTCCTCTCCAGTCCTACGCTGCGAGCTAGCTAGACAGGATCGTAACAGCCAGTGCGGTTGTCCCCTCAGGTATCTCTGATGCATCATTGATGCAATATTATCGCTTTCGTTGTAGTCATGCATCGCTCCCCTTCAATACATCGTCTTCAACCCGCATTGAGTAAAACAGTTACAGACATATATAAGAGTGTAACCTCCTATGCATTGGTACCCCCCTGCTCACCCCACAATGTCATCATCGCCTTCGCTATCCCTGTCCAAAGGGTCCCTTCTACCAGAACAGTGTTCCAGTATCTCTTCACAACTGCACTTCTCCAACCGATGGACCAATGCTAGCGTGTCATTCCACGAGGACTTGCATTGCTCCAACATCGCCTGTCTCAACGCTGCCTGACGAAGAGCATAGGCACAATAGGTCTTGGTGAGTTCTAAGTCTTTCCCTGATGAAGTCACTGATCTGTCATCCCAACAGTTTACTTCCCATTTGTGGAACGCAATAATGCGACGCATCTCTTCAACTAGTCATTGGACTTCTTCAGTCCATCACATTGCGCGCGCTCATGCTTTACACCACTCAATACGCATGTCTACAAACCGTTGGTGAGGATGAATCATAGACTCGTAGGTCATAGAGTGTATACACATTACCTTCAAGTGCCCCTCGTCCCATGTCTTCATCCGCAGCACCACTAATCGTCCATATCCAGGACAGCTTCCTATTACCCTGAGTTTTGCCCCATAGAAGATCTGACATTGCCCGTATGTCATCGCACTCAAGTGGACGAAGAATTGAACGCCATGACACCGCTAAATCCTTTGTAAGAGGAGCTAGGGCTACTAGCGCCTTGTGAGCAACCTGATAGTGGCGGGATGCGGTGTTGATCCGAGACTGGATAGATTGGACAGTATTTCTTGCCCTTGTGTTTGTGTCTTGTCCACAAAGGTGGCGGTCTTTGTATTTCAGAACAAAGCTGCGTGCACGAAGGTTGGAGCACAGGGAGTGTAGGGAATCATGAGCTTGGGCATACCGGAGCCTCCATTCCACCATGCGGAGATGCTTGTCATAGCACAGTGAAGTCCCGATGCGAGATGGCAACATAAGCTCAAAGTTCTCAGGCAATACAACGGTATCGCTGTTCTGTGACCTTTCTAAGCGAACAAATGCGAGGGCAGGGATATATAGCTGTTGAAGCTTGACCCAGCTATCAATGCGACACTGCAGCGAGTTGACTTGCTGCTGTAGTGTGGCCTTCTGTCCATCCTTAGTGTGTGCCCCCATTCCTGCTTGTTGGGTCGCAAGACGGCGCCTGTGAACACATTGATAATAAGGGACCATGTAATTCAATATTGCTGGTAAGGGTGATGTACTGCTGTTCCTCTAGCTGCAGGCCCGTGCTAATGAGAACGCTGGGTGAACAATCTTGATGAAGCTCTACCGCAGTGCCGTCTTTAAGATCCTGTGCTTTTTGTTGAGCAAGGGACAGCTTGACACTGGCCAGTGTGATGGCTAAGGCGCAAATAAGGGTCAGCAACGTTAATGAAAAATCTTGGCACATACTTTCGCCTTTCCTCTCATATGGATTAGGCTGCATCCAATTGGCTTCCCAAGCTTGAACCTGTTTTCTCCACTCCACTAAATCATCACTATGATCTTCGTTCAACCCCTCCTCCAGCTCTTCCAGGGCTACTTGATGTTTGGCAGAATTTACTACAGCATCCTTCAACTTCTCGAGCATAGATTTCCCTACAGAGTGTCAGCTGATACAACATGCACAAGTAGTACAACATACGTAACGATGTACTCTTGCGCCAGTTTGCATGCCCGAAGAAGTCATCTAAGATATCCTGTCTTGATCCAGGACCCATCTCTTTCGTGCTTGATGCAATAGAATTGATGTTGGCCCAACCTCGTTTGGGAGCTTCTCCATGTGTTCAACCAACACCAGGTATACATAAAGTTAAAGGAAAATGACATTTGACACTCATCGATATGTGCTGGAAGATGGAACTTGGGGACAAAGAAGGTGACGTGCTTGGATACAACGTCTATGCGAAGCGGTTCCGGAAAAGTCTTTATATGCTCCTAAAGGTGCCGGTACCATTGGTAGCAAATATCATAGGACATGTTCAGCACATTGCAGGGGAAGTGTCGGAGTATGGAAAAGAAAAGGTAGTCCATATTGATATACATATCTAGAAGCAGTTAGGCAGGGGCTTGACATAGTGGTCGAACAAAATACATACTTTTCACCCTTCTGAAGGTCACCTACTCCTGTCAGTAACTTCATATTGTGGCGAGCACAGTCAACAGTCCCCATCCCCATTGCTGCTAGACCTTCCACAGATTTTGTGTCCACAGAGTTGACAGCACTATGGCTTGAACAAATACTTCACTGCAAAACACAAACATTTAGCAACATGCTGAAACGTATCAAGGATCGTCTGAAGACAGATACGTGGAACGTTGAATGCAACAACAAAAGAAGGGGATCTTATCAGGAAATGAGTACAAGGACGCTCGTAGGGGCTAGACCACTAAGGTCACTTGATCACTTTGATCCTTGAGGACGCTGTATGTAGGACACTAGCAAATGTCTTCAGGAAGGGAAGTGCACTCTCTAGCACAAGGCTGAAGACAAGTGAGATCGACTATAAACGAACTGAGGAGTTCGTCTAGAGGCGTCCCAGTATATATACATCCAGTGCTTGTGCACGGACCAAGGTACAAATACAGGACTATGCTACATATGGTAAGAGGGCGTAGGGTATGACATCATGTGGGAATGGGATGAGTAAGGATGTAATGTAATGATGTCATGGACTGCGGAAAAGGATCTGGACCAACAGTGATTAAAGGAATGCGGTTACCATGTGTTGGTCTAGAGCGGAATGTTGGACCATAAGGTCTAGACATGTGATAAAGGGAAGTAGGGAATGTGATATGAAGGAAAGGTTACCACGGTCATGTGATCAGTCATGTGACATGATAAGATAAGATAGTGTCATTGGTGAATGATCAGTAGTGATAACGAAAGGAATAAAGGCGAAAAGTAGCGTTTATTACACATGCACGTTGCTTCGCAAAAATTCACTCTGACCTCTTGAATCACATCCTGCCGACTTTCAAGATAATTTTTATAGGCGCATTCTTCAATGAAGTACGCCCAGCCTTTTGACATACTCGGATCAACACTATCGCTAGATACTTTTTTCCACTTCAGTCGAAAGTTGGCATTGATTGCAACAAAAAGACCATAAAGCCAACTGCAGGTGCCGAGAGTGAGCAACACTTGTTGAGAGGTGAATGTTCAGACTTACCGCTTGTCAGGAGGCACATCTTGGAAGTCCAGGGGGAGATTTTACCAGGATGGGGACAAGCTGGGCAGAGTACGGCACATTCTCCCTCCCCTGTCGCATCCAATCTGTGGTTATCATATGCATGCCCCACATGCTTAACCATCTTCAAATGGCACCACTGATGAGATATCCTCAAGAACGCAGGATAACAATCCTAACACAACTTGTTAGTTCCATTTCTTCTGAGAAAGCTACCTGATGTTGTGACACACCTTCACTTCTAAAAGGCCTGTATTATCTTCTAGCTTGGCCAAAGTGGAGTAGAACTCGTATGCTGATACTTTAGACTCCAGTGAGAGTAGGTGGTATTGCTCCAACACGCGGAATGTGGCCACTGTTCTAGGCCTTGTGCTAGTAGCTGGGAACCACGAGTTGCACAGGAGTTGCTCTATATGACTGGCAGCCTTCTCGCAGTTACAGAAATCTAAAGCAACTTGGTGAATCCCACATGAGTCTATGATGACAAAGTTATTGCCACAGGCGTGTTCGGGGTTTGCACATGACTCAGATGGCCTATGACCAAGCTGAATTCGCAGACCCAACACTTTCAACGATAATCGCTCGAAAAAGTCACCATTCCACCTCTGAGAAGAATCTAGATAAGCCAATAACAAGCAACTGAAAATGAATGTACCTGGATGACATGTAGTGGACTGCACATGTGACCAGAGACCAGACACGACTGGCAATACAGCTCTATGGATATGCAGTCCAGGCACTTGTAAAGTGATGAGCTGGTGGCAGCACACAAGCTGCACTGTTTGCTGGCATCCGCCCTTCCTTCGTGATGCATCAGCTCCTTGAGATATGTCTCACAATGGCCACCATTAAGCCAGACTAACATTGGATAGTCCTACTCACGAACTTAGAATCAGCATCGAAGGATGTGAAGTCAGTACATACACTTTCGGTACGTTTCCTGTGAGGTGCCGAGTGGTTAGCATCGTTGGCAGGCCTGAGGATGGAGAGATTTTGAGCTGGAGGGGTGTCTTGAGAGGGGTCAGAATATCGTTCCACAGGCTGAGCGCAGGTAGAACGCATTGATTGGGAAGCCCAGACCAATGACCCATCTTTGCAAACTTGGTACTTTGTGTTTGTGCGGGTTTTCATTTTATTGATCGTCGAACTCTTATGAGAAAACCTAGTTAGTGTAGGTTTTTTACCGTTCTTGCGTTGCAGATGGCGGCCCAAGTTTGAGGTCACATTGATTGGGTTTGCATTGACACTATGATTATTCCCAGAGGGCGTTGGGGGGCACTCAGCATCAGAGATGGAGTTATCTAGGGCCATATTAATGCTACAAAGGTACACTACCCACTCGACTTTTATAATCTCATGATGACTACCGCCACCACAGTATGAGGCTAAGAGCTAAGATGATCTCCAGGTATGCTTGGGTGCCGGACCGGATGAATTGCCCTCCAAGGCAGTCTTGTGGGTGGCAGACATGAGTTGATGATCCAGTACATCAAAAGACAAAGGCATACCTTGTTCCTGCCTTCTTTTCCAGGTTGGAAGGTAACCTCTTCTTCTTCAGGCTCGAACTTTCTCTTGCACAGTGGGGGGTCAACCTTGATCTCAAACATCTAAAGGCCGGTCAGCAGGCGAGCTGGACTTCCATCAAACTGAACACTTACTACTGGACCCAAGACGTATTCATATGTGAGAGTCGCACTGTGGAGATCAAGTGATGTCAGTAATGAAAGCATGATATGCACTGGCTTGAACTCGTCAAGTTGGCACTCGGATTTGGATGACATGATTCGAGAGAGTTGGCCAGGGAAAGAAGGTTTTCTACTCCTATCTACTCAGCCTCAGATGGGCCGCTCTTGAAGCAAATGAAACCAGCCTCCGAAGTTTCCACATCCCGTTATCCTCGGTGCATTCAACATTTTGAGATAAGCCCTTTGTCACCATAGTTTGAAGATCCCGAGAACCCTGATGTGGCAACACAGGCAACAATGCATCAATATACTGGCTACCAGACTCTGCATGGTGCTTCCAGACCCCGATGAGTGCAGTTGAGTTGCATGTCTCGTGACGACAGGCTTAACCAATCTCCAAAGATCCCACATCCTGCTATCTTTGGTACATTCAGCGTTTCAAAGCAGGCCCTTAGTCACCACAGTTCGAAGATCCCGATGTATCAATATGCTTGAAGCAAATGAAACCAGCCTCCAAAGTTTCCACATCCCGCTATCTTCGGTTTTGTGAGAGTGTGAGAAGCTGGGTATTAGTGAGCGAACAGCTTGCTTAATTCACATCACAGGCTCTCTGAACAACAGGATCAAAGGCATTTGAGAGAGAATTTAATAGCTCTGTGGCTGCAGTTCCATGAGCAGTGCATCAGGGCAGTGGTGCTTCATTGCAAAATGAATGGGCAATAGCTACATGAAGTTTGGCAGCTGGCACATTGTCATCATCAGTTGAAGATTCAGTCTTGTCACCTTCCACATGATTGAAACCACTGTCCCCAAGATCACGAGCATCAGCAAACTAACCCTCACCCAAAGTTTACCCTCAGAGTCCACAGCACACTCCAGATTATAACAGAGTGACAGTTTTTACCCAGGAAGTCACAGTCTGTGACAGTGCTGACTAATCATGACCAAAATTGTTACATGACTCTAATGCACTTATGTAATCAT
>JBBPQE010000315.1:0-26994 GCA_038092335.1 Boletus vinaceobasis | reverse complement strand
GCGGAGACAGTATGTGGCTGCTCTTTCAACCTTGCATGATCATCATCTATCCATTTTTGCTGCCCCCAGTTTTGTGAATGAAATAAAATTATCTGCGGCATTGACGCTCGTATTTGGGGAAGCTTTCTTCAATGGTGCGTGTTGCGCGTGGCGATCGATAGGGTTCTGTCACCCAAAGAAAGGCAAGGAGGTGGACGACAATACGACCGGCTGGCTTTGTTGGTCCACCCCCTCCACGACATTTCACAGCAACCTATGAGGGTACATAAGACCCTCTGCCACGTCGAATGACCCATCTCAGGTTTTGACGCAATGGATACGATGGGTGAGCAACCTCCATTTTTATCTTATAACCGTACTTCATGATTGACTTACTGCTCGTTTACAGGTGAAGTTAGATTCTGGATTCTTCTCGGCAGCGAGTTGGTGTTTGTTTCAGCTCAGCTTGATGACTCGCTCGTCAAGCTCTTTACAAATCTTTGCAAAACTGTCAACGTGGCTGAACGCCCTGTTCCTGTTAAGGTTTCATGGCGTGCCTGCCAGTTTTACCGGCTGAACAGTCCAGTTCCACTTGGCGAGGACGAGACCGATGATGAGGACAGTGACAATTACAACGACGTGCCGGATCACGTTAAACAAGCGTGCCTGGAGGAGACCAATAGGGTGCACGTGAACCCGCTCAGAACAAAGGTTCGCCGGTTATTAACAGATATCGCCAGTGACCATGTCTATTTAGCCATTGATCTTCCTGACCGTAAGTATTACCTATTTCTAGGTTCTGGGTGTTTTGTGTTGCTAATCGTGTTGCTTCGGTACTCGGGATGTCAAATCAAGCATTCGGGAAGTTGGTAAGGAAGCACGGCGCACTGTTCAAATGTTTACAGGTAACGGTTGAGACACTGGGCAACTGGCGCTACAAAGACGTGGAGAGGAATTTGCAAGGTGGCATCCTCACGAATGACTCCAGCGATCTGCCACCTGAATTCAGGGAGATTCAGGAAGCTCTGGCGAAGAAACGCGTGTATCAGGCATGTGCCTTTTGTGTTGTGATATTCTCTGGACGCTGATGCAGAACCTTCCAGGCGGACGATCAGGGGAAACAAGATTTTCAAAATGCGCAAACCTACCAGTCGTTGTTTGACCACGTCTTTGCGCCTGGCGACGCCGATTCACGCACGGTGCTCAGTGATCGCGAATTTGCAGCATTCTATAGAGTTTTGCGATGTTATCATCCGGATGCGTCGAGCATCATTCACAACAGTTCTTCGTCTCTCAAGGCTAGCAACTTCACCGTTTACTTTATTCAGCCTCCGTTCTTCGACAAATCTCGACGCTTCAAGTACTATCGGCAAGTGCTAATTCATGTTCATATTTCTTCATCACCAATGGTCTTACAGGGAGAAATCGTGGAGTTTTCCTATTTTTGTGGCCCCCGTATCAGCACGGAATGACTGGCACAAATTTACCCCCAGGAATAACTGGATGGTCGTCGCTCATCACGAGATTCCATCCGTGATCTCTGAAGTGACATCGCGGGAGCGGGAGAAGGAGAAGGAGCGCTCCCGGATGCTTGTTGAGGCGATTGCTCTTTCCCGTGCCGGTCAGTTTCTTCTGAAATCCACCTCCGAGCAAACCTTCTTCGTAGTGGCCATCTTTGTCGATGCAAAGATGGTTGCGTCGCGATACATTGTCATGCAAACCGGGCGCGGTAATGCGGACCATACCAACGATCTTTACAAGGATAAGGCGGTCAGTAATCATGACATTGTTATCTTGAGCCACTAACAGGCGCGCGTAGGTATGCATTCATCGGAAAGACTTCAAGCTCGACAACCACGAAGAAGAGGCAGATTTTCTACGCGAGATGTACAATCTAGCGGCACGGATCACTGCGTTGTCTGGCGAGCTGGACCAGGTCAAGGAAAATACCCTGACAGACCTCATGGATCTCGCGGAAGAAGTTCCGTTGCTCGACTCGAAGACAACCGGTGATATTGACACAGACTCAACCACGGAAGGAAGCGAAAGGTCGGACAGGTCACAAGACGAAGACGAAGACGATCTAGGCATTTTTGAAGCCGAAGATATCCAAAATATATTGCACGAGATGAACTACAACATCGATTACATCCCAGGAGGGGTGCGTGTCATTGTCTTCGTCGGCATTCGGGCTAATGCATGTGTCATAGCATCCTGAACTTGCCATGATCGTGAACAAGGCGGGCGACAAGCACGGATACCTCAAGTTCGTGGATCGAGAGAGGGAGGTCGATGTTCTACGATACCTCACGGAAATCGAGTCCCCGTTTAACCATACCATCTCCGGCGTTCGATTCTGGCCTGTTGAAGGAGGCACCGTGATATCAATGCCTGTCGCTGGCAGTTGGCTGACGTCACTGTTTAAGCCTGACGAACAGCTGTGGTCTGTGGCTCTGCAGCTCGTCGAAGCAGTCGCTTTTATGCACGAGCACAATGTCGCGCACATGGATATCAAACCTCAGAACGTCATCATTCCTCCAGAAGGTGGGCGTTTATCAATCATCGACTTTAGTGTGTCCATCCGTGTGCGCGGTCCGGACGTCAAATACACTGGGGTGATCGGCACGGAAGGGTACATGGCTCCGGAAGTTCGCAAAGGACAGTACAAGCCGATGCTCGCTGATTTGTGGAGTTGCGGAAGAACATTGGAGGGATTGTGCTCATGTTCTATCAGTCATGATTCCTTGGCGGAGCGCACGAAGCTCCTTGGGATAGCCAGGAAACTCGTGGACCGGGATCCGGAGGCTCGCCCGAGCATGGCTACCGTGCTGGAGTGGATGGCAGCGGAATAGCGAGGAAAGGACGGTATCGTGTCTCCCACGTCGAGGTAATCAGTTAATCACGTTTCTTCATGTTATGTGCTTAGCGTCCTCGTCGTTTGCAGGTTTTATCCGATACTATCCCCTTTTGCACCTGAATGATATCATACACCAAAGTGCCGCGGTCCCTGCAGCCCCTCACTACACACTTGTGTACATCATTGCCAGAACCAATTGTTAAAGCGCATGTTTGTCGGGTGGGCTCCATTCGTATCAGTAGTGTATCGTTCACTGTGCGAACACAATAATGTAATAAATTCCTAAAACCTTGCAATTGACGGTGTACAGAAGATGGTATCGGCAGCCAGGTGTCTAGGTACCTCCAAGGAAGCGACCCATACCTGACCAGATGGACCAGTAATAGTCACAAGGCCTTGCGGAGTGAGCTTGGTATCTCCAAGGCTCTCTGATTATAATAACCAAACATCCTCCCTATATGATACACAATAATCAAGATGGCATCATCACATCTCCCCATTGACTACATCCTGTAATATCGGCCGCCCTCTCAACACCCCCTCCCTCACGGCCGGGGGCGTCTTTGCCTTCTTCGGCGGCGTGCCCACCACCAGCACATTGCCACTCCCGGAACGGCTCGGCTCCTCCCCAGCCCGCTTCGCACCCCGCTTACCCACTACCACGATCTCGGGCGGCACCAGCGTCGGATGCATCTTCTCCGCACCCTCTGCCAACGTGAGCAACCACCGCCGTTCGTCCATCAACTGCAGAAACTCGGCCAACAGCGGGGTCGCACCGAGCGTCCTGCGGGAACCGATGATGATCAACTTGGACTGCGCGCGCGTGAACGACACGTTGACGCGTCGCCAGTCTTTCAATAGATCACCGACCTGGGGGGGGACGCGTCATGGGTGAGGATGGGTGGACGGACGTGGTGGGCGTACCTGTCCATGATCGTTCGATCGGACCATCGAGATGATAACACAGTCCTTGTCCCTCCCCTGACTCTTGTCCGCCGTCAGAATCTCGATGTGTTTCTTGTCCTGCAAGAGATACGAGAGCAGCTTGATCTGTTGTCGGTACAACGACATGATTCCGATCTGTCGTTCCTCGACGCCGCTCCGCGAGAGCGCTTCGGCGATCTGGTACGCGAATTTACCCTCCACTTCGTTCTGGACCAAGTCTCCGACGCGTGAATCGAACCCGGGGACGCGGTCCGTGTCCAAAAAGACGGCTTTACAACTGGTGCAGCGCGTGAACTCGGGCGGGCAATTAACGCGTGAGAAGACAACACTTACCTTTCGTCCAAGAGTCGCGCTAGCCAACACTGGCCATCGTCGCACAGACATCCACCCGCTCCACGAAGGGTATCAACAAACCTCTTGTCAGGGAGTACCAGACTCCGTTTCGCGACGGCTTCCGAACCACACCGAAGACGGTCCCCGTATATAAGTTTATTGGACAAGAGCATGATATCTTCGTTCATGCGATATTGATGCGTCAAGTCTACGACCGCATGTGGGTGGGCTTCGGACAGTCTTCGGAATAGCGAGACCTCCAGGCCACCCTTTCTCGCCGCGGGATTCCGTACCTAAAGGAATATATCAGGTTCCGGTCGTCGTGGTATCTGGGAACGTGATTTACTAATGGCGGAAGCTGAAAGTGGTCTCCAACGAGCACGAACTTGTCCGCGAAGCGTAACGGGCCGAGGCATGTCGGTAGAGTTATCTGAGACGCCTCGTCTACGATACAATAGTCAAACGTCCGCCGAGAAAATACAGGGCTGTAACGATCTCAGTACCAGCCCTCGACTCGCAACCGATTCAAACTCACTGATCGATCGTCAGACATGTAGTGGCCACTACGGGGGGTGACATGAACTGATTCTCGAGTTGTTCGATTGTCTTTGCCGTCCTTCTTTCCGCAAATTTGCGAACGTCTGGGTGAACCTAGGTGGCCCGTCCCAGTCTGAGCATCACCGTCCCCGATGCCGTACGCACGAACCCACCTTGTCCACGTTCCCCAGCCTTAGAATGTTGTAATCATCGTCCTTCAACTTGAGCAGGATGGTATCCACCGCAGAATGGGTATACGACGTCAACAGTACTGTCTTCCCCATGGCCACGAACGTCCGAATGAGCGCCGCAATCACGGTCGTTTTCCCAGTCCCAGGCATCCCGAGGACCAACGCATAATCGTTTGCGCTTAACACGCGTGTCATCGCTGCCATCTGACCCGCGTTTAGCGTGCTTGTCGCGGCCACGTACTCGGGTACGTCACGCAACGTCTCCATCGTCGCGTGCTCGTCCCCGAACGTCGGTTTCCGAAGATCTACGACCAGCTCAAGTCGTCTCGCATCCCCGTCGGCGTAGAACAACTGCGCGAGATTGTCGCGGATACGACCCATACCTGACAATTCGTCCTTGTCAATTCGGAACACGGGCTGAATCCGCCCTCGGAACTTGCGCAGTACCTGCAGGCGAGCAGCAATCTTGTCCACGTTCAGCTCGTGGTCTACGCCCACAATGACCTCTTGTGGCGTGAGACCCACGATGAAGCCTCGAGCCAGGGCGAGGAGCTCCGGATCGACCGAGACAGTGATGGCATCGTTGATGCTCATGTGGCCGTTCAAGAGAGACTGACTCTGGGAAGCGAGATCATTTCCGCGGACGAACCGATACGTGTATCGGTGTATCTTCCCTGCACTTGGCAAGTTCGAAGGAAAGAATGTCTTATCGACGACCATGGAATCAAAACATCGTCCCTTTTCTGCGCGTTCCTGGGCCGTCATCGTCCAAAGCTCCTTCCGAAACCGAATAGCGTCTTGCTCTTCGAGGGCTATCAACGCTTCCCATCGTTTGAAGAAATCCCCTTGGGCGGGGGTCAAGTGCGAGGTCTTGGCATCGTAGATCTCCGCAATTGGCGAAGAGTCATCGACCACGTTCTCAACAGTCTGATATAGCGTCAGCCGAGGATGGCCAACGAACACGCAGTACTTGCCTTGCGATACAACATACAAGCATCGAGCGCATAGCACTTTTTGCACGCACGTTCATCATCGATCGTGGGTGGCAAAAAAGGCTCGGGAGCCTTACCCTGATCCACGCGACGCATCATGTAAGCCGCCATTTCGTTTCTTGCACCGATGAGACCCCTGAGTTCATTTCTACCTCGAGGGACCCTCACGACCTCCTCGCTCTGGGTATAATAGAGCAGCCCGCTCGGGACTCGAACGCCGTACCGCTCCTCTGCAAGAAGAGTGTACAACATTGTTTGTGCGCGGTGCTCCATTCCTGCGATGGACCGTCCTGTCTTGATTTCGAACGGCATGGTATGCTCACTGAGAAGGGATTCTTGCTTGATACACCCGCCAATGGTGCTTTCGGCTGTGATAGCTTGGACGCTCGCATCCAGCTTGCCTTTAAGACCGTAGGTAGGTGACCATATGTCTT
This sequence comes from Boletus vinaceobasis, assembly GCA_038092335.1. NCBI lineage: Eukaryota > Fungi > Basidiomycota > Agaricomycetes > Boletales > Boletaceae > Boletus > Boletus vinaceobasis. The sequence continues at coordinate 20,726 of JBBPQE010000315.1, read as the reverse complement.
CTTCGATATCAAGCAAAGAAGTGATGGCGAGAAGCGAGTTCTGGTTGGCTGTTGCTCGAGTGTTAGTGAGAATGGCGTCGGGCTGCGAGTGAATTGTTCGTGAGTTGGATGCATGACGAGAAAAAGGGTCATACTTTGGGTGTGTCTGCAATATAGCGCTCAGAGAATACCTTCAGACCTCTGGAACGAAGTTTGATCTCCCGCTTAGCGTCTTCGATACTGGTTCCTATCTTTACGATTTCTGGGAGGTTCTTCATCACCGCATTTTCGATTAGATCCTCGACGTAAAATCCATCCCACCGCTGGGTAGTAAGGCACGTTTGCATGATCTCATGTAGCATATTACCCCAGACGAGGGCGGGGGTCACACCAAACGCCGAGCGCACCAAAGCGGAGAGGAGAGGTTTCCGTCTGCATTCTGGGGCATTTGAGAGCGCAGTCGCTGTTAGGAGTAGGTCTGGATGATGAATGAAAATATTCTTGTGAGATGAAATCGTGATGGCACCCCCCGAGTCAAAGTGTCCGAGCGCGTTAATGATATCACCTGCGAGATGATTGGAGACTGTTACGTTCTACTATAACAGTATTCCTACCTTTTCGAACGTCGGACTCTGCCCAGTCATCCTGGAGTATGACCGAACGTGGGTGTCCGTGTGGTTGCGTTTTCACTAACAACACCTATTTGCAGGGTCAAGAAGGTCTCAAAGAACAATGGGGACAAAGTCTGACCTTGGAGCAACGTTCCATGCCGTCTTCCACAGCTTCCACAATACAGCGAGCGGAAGGAGCCTTGGTATAGACTTCCTCGGGAGAGACAATAAACTGGGATCTGGATCAGAATGAGGGGGTAACACAACGTAATATACCAAACCTTGAGTTTATCGCGCTTCCGACTGGGCGTAAGGAAATCATTCTCCATGTCCTCCCAGTCCCAAGTCTCAGCTCCTTCGAGGAGGGCCGACAGGCTCAGGTTGACGTCTTCTTTGGAGACAGCGCCAGACGGCATTGAACAAGCCCGGCGAGGCGTCACAGGCGGTTTGACAGGGGAGCGTTGACGTTTGCGTGGTGACCGCTGCCTGGCATTAGATGGAACGTGGGTCGAGAACAAAGTGGCTCGCCTTCTTCGGACTTGCGGCCTTCTTTTTGGGTGTCATGAAATCTGCCTCCATGTCGGCCCAGTCCCAGTTCTCTGCGCCGTCCAGCAGGATGGACAAGTCGTCCACATTGGCTTTCTTGGAGGTGTCTGCTGATTTGCGCTTGCTGGGTGCGCGTTTGGTGCGCGTTGGTGTTTTGGATGTGATGGAGGTGTCCAACCCGTCCAACAGCATTTGCATGAAGACATCTTCCTCAAGTTGGCTCTCCATGGCCATGGCGTCGCACCGCGTTACTTTTTCTCAACGCGACGCGTTATTTGTCCCTGTTTGGTACAATTACATTCACACTCCGCGCATTATCTTATCGTATCTTATCTTTTCCGATTTCCGACCCTTACCTGCCTTTGCCTGGCCCCAGGCTAGAACACAAAAGCCGAACGAGCTCAACAGCCAGCTCTTCCAAGCGCACTTCCCCCATCTGCGTACGCTCCAAGTACGCGAAATGAAAACTAGTACAGAACCGGTGTCACCACCGATTGGCTACATATCTATCGCAAACGCTCGTTCCCTTTGTACGTCCACGTACCTCCGCCGGTAAGTATCCCTTGCACATGCTACAGCGCTTAGCCAACAGCCGCATCCGGACCTCTCCAATCTTGCCAGGCGGTTAATGCGCACTTCTATCAGCCTCCTCCGCCTTGTGCCCCAAGTTCCGCTACGCGTTATCCGCCGCCTACCGGGAAATGAAACTCTCTACTTGGGATCCCCCTTACCCCTTGTGTCGCACACGTACCGACGTAGAGCCACCACACCGGCCACTTGAAGCCTGTGCTGTCCGCCTCGTGTTGCCCATGTGTCCTCCATTAATAGGCGGGCATGCAGCACGTCTTACATAAGTTTCCCTCTCTGAGGGGGAAACAGGCACTTTGAGGCACGGCCTTGGAACTGCTTCCAGCGACGACGAGCACGGTCCCCGCAGTCAAATTTCATCGCCTTGCTGCCCCAGCGTTTCCCAGCCCGGCCCCCGACATCCACTTTCGCCTTGCACATCACAGACGGCAACCCGTCAGGACACAGACCACAGCTCCCCCTTCTCCCCATACACACCCACAACACACCATGTTCAAGAACTGGCAGAACACCCTCGCGACTGCCACCGCGGGCACCGCCAAGGCAGACGCCAAGACCATGTCCCCAACCCTCCGCGGCGATATCTACACCGCGCTCGACCAAGTCAAACCCTGGCTCGTCGGGGCTACGCCCCGACACGCTGGAGATGGCGTGTCCTACCAACCCATCCTCGCCATCATTCACAAACACTTTCCAGACCTCAAACTCGGCCTTGAATCCGTCGGGAACGTTGAGGCAGAAGTCGCAGTCGTCGTAGCTGGGATCACCAACATGGTCCTCGAAATGAGCAAGTGGGATGGGATGGCAGGCGGAATGACGATGCGTACTTGGGTGGATGCGCTCAGTGACGCACATGGGCGAATCGACCACCATGCGGGCCCCGGTGGTGCCCCTGGGAGCAAGCGCAAGGAGCAAGTCGGACGGGGAATCACGAAGGGAATCAATCAATTGACCGACGTCTCTCTCATGACGAGGGAGTTTGCAGCGAGGATACAAATCATCTCCCTCCTCAAGAGCGGTGAGTTCGCTTTCGCTTGGTACTGCCTGAAAGTCCTGATGAAACGCCGTGATTGTGATCGCAATTACGGTATCTTTTTTTCTGCTCGGGGTTCGGGACCAATGCGTGACAGTGAACACTAAAGTGCATGGTGCGGGTACTGAGGAGGCAAGACAGGGAGAGGCACTGTGGAGCTCAAAGTTCATCTGATTATTTTATTACTAGCAGCGCTGCCTCTCGATATGATCGATAACCGTGCGTTTTTTGGTTTGGTCAGGGTAACCAGTCAGTCATCTCAGGATTAAAGTTCTCCATATGCCACACATGCATGGGCACAATAAGATCATGATCACAATCAGTCTATAATACGTGTCAACCACAATTCGTACCTGACGACGTGTACTGTCATTATTGTATGATCCACAGTAACCTGAAATACGGAAAACATTGGATCAGGTGCGCTCTACGCTCAGTGTCCGCTGCACGATGATACAAACTACATCCGAGACAAAATATGACTGCTGTCCACGACACAATGAAGGACACCTTCGAATTTACATAAACTGTCGAAAACAGTATCATGAGCATCCACGCCAAGCGAGATCAAGGGGAATCAAAACGTACGAATGTGTTTGGGTCCCTAGGGAAGAAGTGCGAAGCCGGACTGTCTGAAGGGTTGTCCGTATTGACAGCGAAATCGTCAAACGCGATCTGCTCGAAATTGACGTCCAGCATGAATGGCTCGTCAAACAGGTTTTGATCCACTTCGGTGGGCGTCCGGAAGCCTTCGGACGCGGCGGTGTACGCTGATGGCGTTGGGAATGTCGTGGCGTGAGTGAAATCCGCTGCAATGGCGCTCTGGAGCGTTTGGTCACCAAACGTTGACGTCATAGAGGAACCACGGCTGGATGCAGACACCTGTCCATAGGAAGGTGCAGCGGCCGCCAAGGTGGGATATTGGAAATGGTAGATTGCGGAGAATATGCGTGCAGGGCGGGGACGGTGTGAGTAGCCCTCGCCGGGTACAGGATTAGGGACACAGTACACGTCTTGGACGATAGTGTACAAAGTGGGATCTAGGAAGGAAGTCTAAAGGTGACCTGGCAGTAGCAGGACGGAGATGACCTACCTGCGGCTTTGCAGAGGACATCCCAATATTTAGGTACAAGTGCGGTGTTGTACATTATAGGTTGGTCGCCAGAGGATTGAGCGACGGGTGCGGAGAAGTAGGGTCCGACGTACTCGAGTGCGGTGTCCTCTGAATGGACGGGAGCACCATCGAGGAGAACGATGTAAGAGGACTTGCCATTGACAGGTGACGGGGAGACAAAGGTGACGGTGGGATCGATGTTACGGATATGACGGGCAGCATCGGAAGGACGGAAGTCGGCACTGGAGGTCGAGGCAAGTGAGGGAGGTGAAGGATTATAAGCCATCGAGGGAAGGATGTCGATGTAAACGGGCATGCGTAATTCGGGTGGCTGGCGAGTTCTTGGTGGAAGGAAGCGAGACATGGGTGGAGATATTGGAGTGAGTGGAGAACCTGGGGAAGAGGACGTGGAAGGGGTGGTGCAAGATATAGTGGGGGTTGGCTGGCATACGGGAAGCCGCGCATTGGAAGTGCCGGTGTCCATCCGCGTACGATAGCAACGCGTCAATACATCGATCACTAGTTGAGGTAGACAAATATAAACACAAACAAAATATATGAATGTCGTGCGCACATAGACCGCGCCAACGAGTCGGAAGTGACACTTACACTCGCGGCCCTCGGCGGAATCTCTGAGCTGTTGGAGGCGGCTACCCACTTGTTTGGCTGATCTGTACTTGCCCGTGGTAGTATGGATATAGTCGGATATGAAACGATTGCGCATTGGGTAGCGCCCCAGCATTCGTGTTTCCCGCGAGTCATCAGGTTCATATTCCTGGAGAGCTGCGGACCGGGTAATGAAAGACGTGAGAAGGATGATGGATGCATGATGATGATGAACGTACCCTTGAGCATGGTCGCTTCGAGGTGGGGTGGCCATACTGCTTCCGATTGACCCTTTAACGTCTTCCAGTTCTTTCGACTTTTGAGGATGATTTGCAAAATGTCATCCACGCTGCAAGTCCATGATGAGGGATCAAGATCAAGTGAAGGGGGAACCGGATGGTTATCTGTCAGGGCACACTGGGAGATCATGTAGGGAGATACATAGTCGACACAGCGATTGCGGGGGAACATATATAGGGAGAGAAAGGAAGGCGACGGCAATAGTTGGTCCAGTTCGCCGGTGCTGAGGGCAGGGTACAATTGGCTAAAATGGGCGACTAAGGAGAAAACCAAGTTTCTCTGTACCACTACCTCAGCTGACTCTCTTTTTTCCGCTGGGATTGCTCACTGCCCATATCATAGCGAAGCGAGCCAGGCGAACCTCATGGGATGGAGGAGGAGGAGGGCGACTTGTCGATCGAGGAGATCTCAGATTGTTTGCTTTGTCTCCGGCGCTGGCGATACCCCGGACTCGGCAAATGCCGCTCTGTCACGCCCCGTCAATTCATGTGCTGATCACCGACACGAGCTCTTCCTCCGGCTCTTCCTCCACACCCGGTCCTGCCCTGCAATCCTAGCACCGCGGACAGCCCTAATCTCTAACAAACGTGTTTCGTGGCATTGCATCTTTAACATCGCGCTGAGGGACCATTGCATGCTCCGTCCTGTGCTGCCAGCCCCGCTCGTCGATATGGCCAAAATTACACTGCGGAGTAAAAGTCAATTGAGACACGCCTTTGATGCAACGCTACCAACACGCGAGACTATGGTGTGAATGCTGTTGATCCTCCTACGTTGATTCCTCAACAGGGCGTTGACGAGCAGGCATGTGCGCCTGTCCTCCCGCGAACCTGCGGTACAGTGCCTGGCTACTCGTCATAACATCTGCAGGCTGTACGCACAAACCCTATATTGTCTACCACGGACTGTCCCGTATCAGTCGTGGACGCGTTTCAACATTGCGCAAGTCAGTGGACCGCGGCGTTCTTATGTCGGTGACTTGTGGGTCCGGGACGAGAGCCTTTAAAGGGCCCCTCATTTCTTGCTAAACTGATATTGTTTTCGCTGTGCGTATCTTTGAACTTTTGCTCGCACATTACCTCATGGAAACCACCAGGATGCGATGAACGTATGTATTCGGGAGGTAAGATGATGTACAGGGCGATAATTACCGCTACTTATGTGTTTTCCTGGCAGGAGTATCGATGACGGCGTCAGGATAATCACCGAGATCAGCAAGGGACACTGTAGGTGATGTCGTTACACCTCAAGAACAAATAGAGCTACCCTCCGGTTCCGAATACTTGGTCAGTCATAGGATGGCCCCGGATGCGATTGAGCTTGGCTGCCCCATAGGTCCCAGCACTCACCGATCTCCACCAAGGCAGAGGACATGGGTCGAGTCACTAACCTCAGCGCCACCGCCGATGATTGAATTACTGGCATCCTGTCGACATGTATATACGAGTAGCACTCACTCGTGTTCCCGTACCCCGTAGTTCCCCTATAGACCGTGCCAGTTCAGTTCGGTTGTCCGCGCGCCTTTGTGTGTCCCGCCGTCGGCCACGGCGGGTTTCCATAAGGGGACGACTCGCTTTGACTCTCAGTAGGCATGATGCATGGGAAAAAGAATGGGCGTTAACAAGCGAGCCGCTCCGCTGTAATTAACCCGACTGGATACATGTTATCACACCATACCAGGCCCTTCAGCGAGCTCAGAACTCTCAGGCGATGCTGTCTCAGTTTGGACATGACAGTAATAACTGGTTACCAAGTCGACATTGCTGGGCTTTGTTAAAAGTCTCTTTCGCGTGGCAACCAAGACCTACCAAGACTCAAATTCACGTTCGGCGCGTTCCACCCTTCAGAGCAGTCGGCCCACACCTGAGGCCTGATCCATGAAAAGTGGTACGGGCATACGACGTGGGGGCATTGTATCAATCATGACAGGACTCACCAGGTACTACGTGGCTGATCCGCATGTGATGTGGTCACGAGCAGCCGGGTGGAACAGCCCGCTGACAGAACTGTCAAGGTCAGGAGATCCCCCATAAAGTGCTACATTTAACCTCGATTTTCTTTTTCTCCCCATGCTGCTGAACCTCACTTCTTGAGCTCATCGGTGTCTTCGCTACGTATCTCCTCGAGATCGGACAGTCAAGTAGAGCCGCGTGGTATGGCGCCAAATACCCCATCGCAAGACCCCTGGCTGTTCGACCCCCCCAGAGCCTCCTACCTCGAGCAGACACTCGAGTTCGCCAGTTATTCTTCCCGTGGATCGACCACCCCGCACTCCCCGGGCAACGTTTCGCCTCTCCTTTCTCAACACGAGAAGCATTTCAATGGGGCCTCTCGCATTCGCGGGCATCCTGGTGCCAGGTGGCCTCCTTCTTCCCCAAAACGTCCGATCTTTACTCGCCCCATCTTTTGGATCGTTGCATTAGTCGCCCTCGTTGTCGTAGCTGCGGCGGTGGTCATTCCGATCGGCTTCCTCGTTATCAAACCTCACTCCGATTCTTCCACGTCCAGCGCCGGCACCGGCGGCGGTGGTTCCGGAGGTAGTCTGACGACCGGTGGGAATGGTTCAGTGGTAACTACCTCTGATGGCACAACATTCACGTACATCAATAACTTTGGTGGCTTCTGTGAGTTTTCATATTCCTTCCATATCTCCGTTCCTTGGCATGTTATTTTCGGGGTTTGTCATTATTTCATTGAACACTTTGTGCTCCACTATGACTTTGCCACGACTCGTATGGTAGTTTCGCTATAGCTAGCGCGTTGGCGGCACCACGTTCTCATGCATAAACTATTCGTCCGGCCCGGCGTGTATTCATATTAAGCTTTCCAACCCCCATTCCCCATTCGATAAGTAGTTTCATCCCAGATCCCTTTACATGCGTCGAAATTACCTCCAATAAATGTATTGACTGACACGTTTTCATAGGGGTGTACAACCCGGAAGATCCCTTCAGTAATAATGCCCAACCAAACTCGTGGACACCCCCGTTAAACACGAGTTGGACTTGGGGTCAAGACATGATTCATGGGTAAGTTTTCGTGCCTCATGGTACAGCACATCATGAGTATCATGATCCACAGCGTTAATCTGGGAGGGCTGTTCGTCCTGGAACCATTCATTTCCCCTGCGCTCTTTCAGAAATACCCTGCTGCGGTAGATGAGTGGACCTTAAGCACCCTCATGGCTGCTGATACAGCGAGTGGCGGATTAAATCAAATCGAAGACCATTATAACACGTTTATCGTAAGCAACCTGCGTTCTTGTAATTCATGCAACCACGTCAACTGCATGTTTGATAGACGGAACAAGATATTGCGGAGATTGCTGGAGCTGGGTTGAATTGGGTTCGCCTACCAATTCCATTTTGGGCTATCGAGAAATGGGATTTCGAACCTTTCCTAGAGAAAGTCTGCTGGCCGTATGTGTGTCCTCACATCATTGAGATCGATCTTCTAATCTGTCTTGTTAGATACATCTTGCGTGTCCTACAATGGGCACGGAAGTATGGCATCAGAGTTAATTTGGACCTGCACACTATTCCTGGTTCGCAGAACGGTACGTCCATGACCTTTGTAATATCTCGAATACACGTTTTGCCAACTTTTCATGCGTGTTATGAAGGTTACAATCATTCTGGGAAGGAGGGCAGTGTTAATTTCCTCAATGGCGTTATGGGCCTAGCCAATGCCGAACGTGCCCTGAACTATATCAGGATTATTGCCGAGTTCATTTCCCAGCCTGAATGGCAGCCCGTCGTTCCCGTTTTTAGTATCCTGAACGAGCCCCTTGTATCCAGCATTGGCAAGGACCAGATGACAAGTTTGTGAGTTGTCGAGCGTCACCTCATATTCTTATGAGTGAACATCTTCTCCAGCTACATTCTCGCTCACGATATGATTCGCGACATTACGGGCATTGGTGAGGGCCACGGTGCGTATATCGCTATTCACGATGGCTTTCAAGGCGTGGGAAGTTGGGCCGGCTTCCTGCAAGGCTCAGATCGCGTTATTCTCGACACACACCCTTACTTTGCTTTCGATGGTAGTCCAAATACCCAGCCAATCGCCACTGGCACGGGTCTTCAAGCAGGCGGGATCTGGCCACAGACTGCCTGTAATGCATGGGCCGATGGCATGAACACAAGGTGCATTTGATGGATCGATCGACCATTCCATCGTCTCACATCCTTCTTCACAGCCAGGCTGCTTTTGGAGTAACACTTGCGGGTGAATTCAGCAACGGATACAATCAATGTGGACTTTTCCTGACGGGTACAACCGGAACTGCGAGCTTTGGGTCGTCATGCTCACTGTTCCTGGACTCGTCTCAATGGAATCAAACGATGAAGGATGGCCTTATGGAATTCACTCTGGCTTCCATGGACGCCCTTCAGAATTGGTTCTATTGGACTTGGAAGGTTTGCCAACTTCCTCTACCGTTTCCCAACGCACGATGTTGACGAGCGGTTTGAATAGGTTGGCAATTCGTCCACTACGAACTCAGTCGAATCACCCCTTTGGTCCTACCAACTCGGTCTGCAGGGTGGATGGATACCCACAGACCCACGGGTGGCGGTCGGAACATGTGCAGCTCTCGGTGTCACGCCACAACCCTTTGATGGTCAATATGCGTCGTGGCAGACGGGGGGCGCTGGCGCTGGCACCATTGCCGCCAGCTCGGTGGCCACCTATGGCCAATATCCCCCTGCAACCATAAGCGGTTTGACACCAAGTGCGAACCAAGTGTTGCTCCCCACCTATACGTCGACGAGTGCTATACCCACGCTTCCTCCCCCTACGTTCACTCCGAGTCCGACCGTTAGCGTCGGTGGCGGGTGGTATGATTCTGGCGATACCGGCTTGGCACCTACACAGGTGCAAGGGTGCACTTACCCCAACGCCTGGGACGCTGTGAGTTCCTCGATGCCGACAGCACTTTGTCCACCTGGGACGGCTGCTGCGTCTGTGAGCACCGCACAGATCACGACGATATCCGCGGCCATGCAAACTGTCCGTCGGGCACGATGATCAGTTACAAGTGCCGCTCTTTATTGCGCTCAGACTCTGGAAGGTATCGCATATATCATGATAGTGTACCCACGATTACCCCTCGTTTCTTGTTTATTGGACTGCTGCTGTTGTTGTTACGAGACACTCGGACAGATGGACATTTTTTGTTCTGTTTGACCCTAATACAGGTTCTTTGATAGTGCCATTTACTCGTGGTGTGCTCTTGCCTCCCTCACTGGCAGGAATCTTGCTGACTCAATGATCCTGCCAGCAGCCCCGATCAGTACCCCCTATGAATGCCCGGCTGACGCTCTGGTCCCTTCTCTCAAGTCCCCCTTCCTGTGTTCGCCTGTTACTTACGTCGAAACAACGCAGATGATGTTACCTTCTCCTGCCACAATTGTGACACTCTGGCTCCCTGCCGTATCACATCACCGTACCTCATTTCCCTAACATGAAACTGAGGAAGACGACACAGCATTAGACGCTTTTGCCCCCCCGGTGACAGGGCTGTTCCGTAAGATGCCTGTTCTGGCTTATTTGTTAATCATAGCACCAGGTATTCCATTCTTTCGTGCGGATGTGGTACGGGTGGCCGCTGACGTTTTTCCATATGTAAGGTTGTAAAGGCGCTTCTTTTTTTTTTTCTTCTCACCTGAGATTTGATCCTATTTTGAGCTTTCATATTTCGCTAGACTGCGGGAATACGGCAGGATGTGGAGTCCACTCACTCCCCTCCTTTCTTATCGTCCGGTGGGCAGTGACAACGGGGTGGATGCGAACCTGCCATTCATGAACTGGTCTTAATGAATTCCAGCAGGCTCTTTGATGTGCACCGCTGCTTCCCATTTTTGCGGACCACCGCGCCTAGTTGTGGGGAAGTGGAGATAACCGACGATGAGAATATCGAGCGCGTTGGGATGCGCCGTGGGGATCAAGGTGCGGCTGAAACCGTGTCTGATTTGGAAGTGCATGTTGACGCTGACCACTTCGATGTCCAGCGTCATGAAAGAAGGGGATTTGATTTTCTGACCCTATCGGCCAACCAAAATTTTTTACCTCCTTCTCGTTAGACATGAGGTATGTCGTGACGATATCCGATATCTCTGTGGGTTTGGCGCCGTGATGGCGGCAAAAAAACAACAACAACACGGGATCTACGAATGGCGTAAGGGGATCTGCGGCCTGGCTCTTACCCCCTTGGCGTTGGTGGTTCGATGCCCGAGTGTGGTTAGCTGCCACGACGTACCCAGAGATCGCCGATCTGCCTGTCTTCCATTCCACGACCCTGCTGTCGATTGGCACCGTCAGCATTGCGTCTGTGAGTTTCGTTTCTTGAATGAGTCAGTGGAACTGAATGTGCACCGTGCACGGGCGTGACTTCATTTCCAATGGACGAGCACGGTGGACGGTGACTTTTTTTTTTTGCTTTTCTTTTTGAAAGGGTGTGTGCATACTTGAAGGCTCGTCAGGCGATGGGTCGCTATTTCCCTCAGTTTCCCTTCGTCGCTCTGCGACAAACCTGAATACGGGGTGCTCGTCGATCTACCTGCGCGCAGACGTTTGGGCCTCTCCTATGCTGTATGGGCGACGTTGCGCGGCCGCACCCCCAGGAGATACGCCAAGATCAGCCGACCGCGCCGCTCCTCGGTCACACGGTCGAGTCCGGGACCATTCATTCTGTCTTGACGACGGCCGGGAAACGTCCACATGTAAGAATAACACGGAACGTGTGCGCATGCCACAATATTGATTCCGTTTAGCTTCGAGCTCGGCAGGTGTCGCCCCCAAGTTATGTACCCGCTTGTTCGACACCGAACTCGCAACCGTGGTTCGACTCCCCTCGGCCCTTGCAGATTGGGATTGGGCGTCTCTGCTTGCATGGTATTCGGTTTCCCACTGGTTGTCAATGGCGCTGACCGAGTTTTCTCACTCGTTCGGAATCCGCACCGTCAAGGCGCCAGTGCTACTGCTATTCTAGGGTACATCAACCCCGCGTCGTTGCCGAGGCCCGAGAAATGGTCGTCAAAATCCTACGGCGGGCCCCGCCTGGAGAGGGAACTCTGCAGGCCAGAGCACGTAGCCAAGTGGACGACAAGGACGGGACGATTTACCGGCGCATATTCTCTCCATCCCCGGCCGTCGTTACACGAACGTGTCCATGCGATGAGGCGTTTAGTGTTCTTGATCAGACTGGCTTATCTGGTTTCACGCAGTGACGATGATCGATATCGTCCACGTTAGGACCTTGTTCGAATTCTTTTGTTCTTGTTTTTCTTGTTGCGCTTGTCGCTGCATGCAAGGTCGTACAAGTCGTCGGCGCTTCGGCCCCCCCTGAGCGCCACAGCTGTGGCGTTGCGGTGTGGTGCTTCGGTACCTCGTTCCGATTGGACCAGCCCACGGACCCATCGATACGCTGCAATCCAGCGGGCCTCACAGTCCCTCAACTACACCGCGTACTGCTACGGCGATATGACGATTTTGAAACCCAGAAACTCAAAAACAGGATTTAAGTAATAAGAGTGCGGTCCTGGCGAACGTCAGGCGAGGACCTTGCGCTGAGCGGACCGATATCTGGGTTGTTTTGTCTGCGCCGCGCTTGTGTCGTAGGGAGACGAGCAGCATCGTCAAGCTGAGAGAGGACGCCAAGTGGATCGTATCAGGTATGTATTCAATTTAGCCTTTGAATAGAGTGTCGACGCATATTGATAAACTCTAAAAGATGGCATCCTCAAATCCGATTGTCCTCACGAACGGCATCAGGAGGCACAGTCGTGCCTGATATTCTTCGAGGTTTGTACCTAGTCCCACAATGCAAGGTACTCAGACTACACAGCTGCATCATGTATTCCATCTATGCTCTGTATGGAGGCTGCTCGTTCCTCGAGTCCAGATGACAAGAAAAGTCCTTTCATTAAAGTTAATCGAAGTAAGGACAACGCGGTCAAGAAAGTAACGACATGACAGAACAAGGGGAATACATACGAAACGCACATACCCTACAGATTCAAGCCATTCAATACTCGACTGCATCTTCATCATCAGCGTGCATACCGCCCGAATCGTCTTTCCGTTCCGACTCTGCGGACTCCGGTTCGGGCTTTGGTTCCTCGTCCACTTCCATGTCAGCATCTGGTTGGGGTGCAGGCTCACGCTTGGATTCCTGGGACTCTTCGGCCATCTCCTTATCCTCATCTTCCTCTTTGGGGGCTTGTTCGCGTTCCTGTCTGCGGCGACCTTCCTCTTCAGCGACACGTTGTCGAAGCTGCTTGATCTCTTCGATACCAGCAGCACGCTCTTCACGGAAAGCCTCCCATTCCTTCGCAGCTGCCTCGGTAACCTGTCGAATAAGTAAGCACATGCCAAATTTGAAAGCTGCGATCGTCAAGGAAGGATGTTCCGGGAAACGCACCTCTGCCTTTCGCCGTGCGAGAAAAACCTCTTGGGCAGCTGTTAGGACAGCTGGAAGGTAGTATAGAGGTGGTGGATGAGACCGTGAGGGTGGTGCAAGTGGGTTGGTCGCAGGGGGCGGCGGGGATGCGTCAGACGGTGGGATGATGTCAGTCGTCAACAAAAAGTTGCTTAATAGCGGAAGTCGTATACGTCGATGTTTGTACTAGAAAAGTGAATACCACACGTGAACACGTGAACGTCTACGAAAACCCAAGCGCACGTACGATGGAATCTTTGAGCTGAAGTTCTTCTTCTTTTCTGTTGGCGGTGGTCTTGTCCTTCTTGGCCTCTTCTGCTCGCCTGACAGAGTCAGTCTCTTTACGCAGCTTAGTCTGTAGTCTCTGCTCAATCAGCTGCCGTTTTTTTGCCTGGGGAGCTGGTCGTCAGTCGAGTGGCAGGTAAGCAAACCAGAAGAGACTGACGGCGTCGCTCGCGTTCCTCTCCTTGTCCTCGATCTTGGCCTTGTTCAACGTGCCGACTACAAGACCAAACATGCTTTTACCACGTTTGCGTTCACCGGACAGGACGGTGAAATCAATCTTGGGTCGTTTCTTGTTAGTGGTGGCCATGGCCGCGGGGGCGGTTGGGGGTTCGTGCATCTTGGCATCCTGGGATTCCACCTGCACTTCCTGAGCAGATCTATGAGCAAGTTAGCGGTGAATTTCTATATGTGAGGTAGTGGTTAGAAGGACTGACTCTTCTGCAGACATCTGGGTTTTTATCTCTCGGCTTCAAGGCGTTTGTTCGACAAAAGGAAGTCCAGAGGGATTGTGTCGATTACGTAACAAGGCGACTCGGTAATTATGTGCACTGCCACAACGACCATCAACCACACTCCCAATGGCTCCAAAGACTGCCAGGAGCGCAAAGCCTAATGCCCCAAGCAAAAATCAGCAGCAGAAAAAGCAGCCAGTTCCGCTGGAAGAACGGCTGAAGCGGCTGTTCGCATCGTTGTGTGCCCAAATCGAGGGTGGTCATTTCACCAACGCCATCAAGACGTGTAATAAGAGCGAGTGGTTCCATTTCATTCCCACTCAGGAGTCACTGACACACGCACCGTGGACCAGTCCTTCGCTTGAATCCTGTTGACAAGGATGCACCACAGACCAAATTGTTTCTGCTTCTTCAAACAGAGCAGTACGATGCCGCGCTGTCTCTCATAGCCGATTCCACAAGTGGGGACGGCCCTGATTATACATTTGAAGAGGCATATGCCTTGTATCGCCTCCACAGGGAGGAGGAGGCGGCCACCGCTCTCGGCAAGATCAAGGGATCCGAGAAGGATCACCGAGGAGTGCTTCATCTCGAGGCTCAGTTGGTATGTCGAACCGGACCTTGCCGACTTCTTCATAAGAGATCGATATCGTGTGACCTGCTGCGAACAGAATTATCGCCAAGGGTCGTACGAGTCCAGTCTTGACCTCTACAATGAGCTACTTGAAACCGCTGAGCCTGTGCGTTCTCGCACTGCCTATATTTCGCTAATCGCTGACCATCTTCCTAGCAATCGGAAGAATATTCTGATGTTCTGACGAACCTCACCGCCTCGCAGAAGCACCTCGAGTTTATCAACACGGGCTTCTTGCATGCTCTTGACGCATTACCCTCAATCGCTTCCACGATCGAGACGTCCCCACCGCCATCCGTTCAACCTACTGCGTACACGCCATCTGCTGGCGCTGCGTTGGCACAGCAGAGCCCTGATGACTCTACAATTGTCAACAAGGTGAAGAAAGTGCGGATGAAGCGTGTGCCAAAGGGCGTGATCCCGGGTGTCACACCTGCACCTGATCCGGAACGGTGGTTAAAGAAGAGCGAAAGATCGTCATTTGGGCAGGGTGGCAGGAAACGGAGAGGTGCGGGAGGTGCGACGCAGGGCGTGGTTCTAGAAAACACCTCTGCGCAGAGTCACAGCGGGAAATCGACGGGTGGAGGGGGGGCGTCGCACACCAAGGGCAAGAAAAAGAAGTAAATTAGATGGACATGTAAGACGGCTTACTTGACTTTGGCCTCCAACGCGCAATTAATGATTTCTTTCTGCCTGGCCCATCAAGCTGGTATCGCGTCCTGGCGCCGCAAGCCGTCGATCTCGTTATTACTTATCTAATCCCACCGCGTGGCCGATCATATATGTGGTCTTGGGCTCTGCAACACTGCCTGCAACACTCAGTGGGCTTAGACTCCAACCAGTGCGATGAGTCCAGGATTCAATGCTCGTTCTCGCTCACCACAGCAGTCCTGCGCATCAAACTGGCGAACCATGTTGAAGCGCTTCCCGCGCGAAGAGTGGCTCAAATTCCCCGTCTGGCGCGTGTTGGGAACGAGGCTGCTGACGGTCATTCACGCATCATCATTACAATTACCCTTCCTCGGCCTCAACCCTCTTTATTATATAAAATCCTCAACCCACGTGGCCACCAAGTGTGCATACATCTGACATTTCTGATGCGGGGTGCGACCCCAAGTGCCACTTTCCGCCCTATTGACAGGTCTCCCTGGCGTAACACCGGCGTATTTGCGACAGTCGAGCTGGCGTTGACACCATACCAATCCGAAAAATAGTGTCGACGTCCATTCTAGAAGCCAGGTTTCGGCCCTTGCATACATTCCGTGACCGGGCGTTGTGCATGGCCTTCATTCCTGGTCGCCTGTGCAAACAAGCAATGCAAGGTCCCTTTGGAAGAAAGCGGCCTTGCGTCTTCCTGGCTTCAGGTCCCAATGTGACACACGTGCTAAGTACCTTCTGCTCCGGTATGCAGCACCCACCCTCACGCTACTCGGCTCTGCTCGCCATGCGCCGTGCACGCGCTGTCCGCGACTCAGGCATACTATAAGACCTCGAACCTACCCCGTCTCTGTTCTCCATCAGCATCTGTACTACTTCCACTTCATCCCTAGCCACCTTTCGAACTGAACGACATGAGTGACATGCTTGGTGTTCTCGTTATTGCCCGCAACGGTGACCGGTATGAATTCCACCAAGATCCCAAGACCTACGCGGCCTCCTTCACCGAGAGTACTCCTCTCGGTGCAGTAAGCATTACCCCCGCTTTCCGTTCAGCAGATCCTTACATGTTTGTTCTCATTCCCGCAGTTCCAGTCTCATCAACTCGGGTCCTTCCTTCGCTCGGTCTACCTGACTCGCTCCTCGCCTTCCTATATCTCCGGCATCCAAAGTGACCTTGTCGACACTCACGAGGTCCACATCAACGCCAAGGCCGGTGGTGAAGGCCCCGTAATCTTTGACTCTGCCATCGCCCTTCTCCAGGGTCTTTTCCCTCCCAACCCAAACAACAAGATCATTCTTGCCAATGAAAGCACGGTCGTCGCCCCTCTCGGCGGGTACCAATACGTTCCTATCGAAACCGTCGAACCTGGAAACGACCGCTCCCTTGAGCCCTGGACTGACTGTCCGGTACGTTCTACCACATTTCTTGCCACGGGGTCAGGGAATGTGGACTGATCCGATGCCACGTTTTATAGGCTTTCCAACAACACATCGCGAATGTGTACTCTTCCTCCGAGTTCAAGGCTACTGAAAAGGCTGCACAACCCTTCTTCGGTGCTGTTCGTGACTTCGTGTTTGGCCGCCCCACGACTCTGGAGAATGCTTGGAACATCTACGATTACGTCAACACCCAGTTGATCCACAACCAGACCTACGCGCACCGTCTTCCTCCCACTCTCATCGAACAGGGTCGTGGTTTTGCTAACTACCACGAGAATGCTGTCTTTTCCTCTAAAGATGTCGGTGGTATTGGTAACTGTACGTCGGCCATAACTGAATGTCATCTTGGGAGTTAGGACTGACCATGACTGGCGTTTAGTGGCTGGTCGCACTATCCTCCACCCGGTCCTTCACTCACTCGAACGTATCGCTTTCAATGGTGACCCTCTCCAGTTCCTGTTGATCGAGACATCCTACCACCCCTTCATTTCCCTCTTCCACATGCTCGAGATGATCAAGACGAACCCAGAACTTGCTGGCATCCGTAAGTCCGCGTCCGCGTATATATACACAATATAAAGACCCACGAACTGAGATGGGACGTTCATTTAGCCAACTTCGTTTCTGCCCTCGCCTTTGAGCTCCGCCGCGGACCCCCTCCTGAGGACCGTGACTTCCTGAGGATCAAGTTCAAGAACGGCACCAACGACAATTTCCAGACCTACCACGCTTTCGGCCACAAGGCGGACATCCCTCTCACCGAGTTCATTTACCGCCTTGAGGTGGGTCCATTAGTCACTATACTCCCTGCCCTTCACTCGCTGACATCGCATCGCCCCACAGAACTACGCCATCACTTCCCAGAAGCAGTGGGCTGCCACCTGCAGCGTTGGCTACCACGACCCATACCCCAACATCAGCTCCCAGAAAGGTGCCTCGTCGACCGTCTTCGCCGCTTGCGCCGCCATCCTCTTCGTCGGTGTCTTTGCTCTTGCCAAGTATATCAAGCGTTCGCGTGCCAAGAAGCAATACATCCGTCTTGGTGACGACGAGGTGAGTTCACGTTCTGGCAGACATCTTCCCCATTTGGTCTCGACAGGAGTTTGAACTCTATGGCTGATACTTGATCTACCCTCGCGCAGGCTCGTGTTCCCGTCGAACAAGCTGCACCCATGACTGAGAAGGCTCGCCGCCCTCTCTAAGGATCCGAATGACAAAGCGTTGGTGTAGATGGTGTATGATTCATATACCATAGCCTTTTCTTCTTCCCAAGTCCCGGTTCATTTGCATTGACTCACACGGATGTTCTTCTTTTTTTTTGTCTTGTCTCGTCTCGGTTCTGTCTATTGTACATGTCTGTAGGTTGTTGAATAGGGACTGGTACCCTTGTTGCAATCGGTCTGTCTCCTACATGTCGCACCTGGTAGAACGCGGATGGCACCTGGACTCGCCTCGTTGAGCGCTTGTCGATATCCACCAGCGCCGACCTCTGAATGGGCGACTAATTTATGAGTGTGGGCCACTTGGATTGCTATCGTTCCTGGCTAGGCTGGGGCCCAGCTCGTCTAAAATTTAGAGATTGAGCAAGGCAAACCGGCGTGGCGTTGGAGTTTAGGGGCTGCGTAGGCACGTGATGTCCAGCCAATCACGGAATGTGTAATTTACGGGTTGCAAAATATATGGTAAATAATTCGTTATCAACGGTTTGCCTCTCTTTTACTCTGGGCCCCAGATCAGTCCCTCACAACTTGATCAGTAAAACCTTTCCACAGCTCTGACAGCCACACCTGTTGGGTTTGGAAACATACAGATTACTATGAATCCAGATCCAGCGATTTAGTCTTCCCCCCAGAAATCCATAGCTACGACCGTAGCGGGAATTAATCTTGTTTTTTCTTGGACCTAAGCTTGGCCTTGAATTCCTGCGACGCTCACACAGCTTCCCTCGACATCTAGACTTGTCCCAACAACGACGAGCCTCCCAACGCATGGATCCTGCTTCAGATTCTTTTCGGGATTGTCTCTGTTTGGTCTGTAGACAGACTGGTCACGTCGTAGAGAGATGTCCTTGGTATATTTGGCAGTGGGGATGTCCGGGCTCAACGCTCTCGCCCAACGCCCATCCCGTACGCCCATCCCCTCCTTTCACACCATCTCCTACAATCGAGGGATCCACACAAGTGTTATGTCAACGATGCCGCCAATTGGACGCACTAAGCAGGATCGCAAGTTATCATCCTCTCGTGTCGGAGGATCTCGAATATCACCCCAAGAGGACGACCAGAAAGACGACCCAGATTCCTCCTCTCGGTTGTGTCAAGTCTCTTCGGCTGCTTTCCACATGTCCCTTGTGTCGCCTCATATTCGATGCCAGCTACCTGACAGATGAAGAAATGGGAATCGTTCCCAACGGAGGTGAAATGGTAGTGATCGTAGGATGGACAACTCATCGTCTCGAGCAGGATCTGTATTGGAGAGGGTGTGCAAAGGGAAAAGGCCCGTACGCAAAGTGCATATACACGTCGGTGGCAGACGGGTCGTTAGCAGAGCCTATGCAACTTGTAGGCGAAGCCGTGGAAGCAATCGGGCTGATAGATGTCGGGGAGAGTCAACCGGATGGCGCCCTCGCCCTGCGAGTAAGACAAGTGGACCCCAAGGCCCCCGACTACCGCACGATCAAAGACTGGCTTCATCGGTGCGATGACCTTCATCACATCACTTGTCGTCCTTTCGTCACGGAAGGCCTCAAGCAGATCAAACTCATCGATGTGGGGACACGCCAGATCGTCATGTATCCTCCTGACGGCTGCGACTACATTGCCCTCAGTTATGTGTGGGGAGGTGTGGAGCAACCCTGTCGCAAGCTAGGAGAAATACTGCCCACTGTTCCCGCAACTCTCGAGGACGCCATGGTTGTCACTCGCAATCTCGGTAAACAATTTCTCTGGGCGGATTCCTTATGCATAGACCAAAAAGATGATGTAGAGAAGGCTGTACAGATCGCCCTCATGAGCGCTATCTACAGCGGTGCATGGGCCACGATCGTCTGCCTTTCCGGCCGGTCCGCTCAGAGTGGACTACCGCGAGTAGGGACACTGCAAGACGTGGTTGCCCAACTATCCTACGACATCCGGGGTAAAAGGTTGTTATCTGTGATGCCTACTCTCTCACAACAAATCTCGTGGTCACCCTGGGTTTCTAGGGCGTGGACGTTCCAGGAGGGATTACTCTCGCCGCGACGTCTGTTCTTCACGAATCATCAGGTTTACTTTGAGTGCAACTCTCTCCAGTGTTGCGAGTCTCTCGACGACTCTGGTTCGCCATTCCATCTTCTATCAGACGAACAACGGCGAGCAGCGTTTGACGACGACGCGGTGGAGGACCCGGTCGCGGGGTCCGAGGCTGTCGTTGGTCGGGGTGTCCTCAGAGATCCTTTCCGCCTCTTTTCTGAGGAGGCACAGACAGACGGCGATAATTTCTCTAGGTACCTGAGGCTCGTGCACTCGTATACGATGAAAAAGATGTCCCACGACGCCGACGCGCTCAACGCATTCTCCGCCATGTTGACGCGCCTGGCAGAAAACTATTACAAGGACGGATTCGTGCAAGGTCTTTCTGTGGAAGACCTTCCAAGAGCTCTGTTGTGGTTCCATCCTACGCCGCCGCGCCGCCGGGTTGACTTCGCGCCATGGTCCTGGGCTGGGTGGGAAGGCGGGGTGAGCGATACCGTAGCGTATGGGGCTGAAGATTCCTGGGATGCGATTATGCCCCCATTGCGTATATGGAAAGCTGGATATGGTGGCCACCCGGAGCTGATATACGATTTCAACCCGACACCCCACATAGTAAGTCACCTAGAAAACTCTCTGGAGGAAAACGACTCGCAGGACGAGGAAGACGACGAGGAAGACAGCAATTCTTGGGAAGATTTCGAGGATTCGGACTCGAGCTCAGACTTTGAATCCGACGAAAGCATGGGAGGTGCGATGTTAGATTGTGGCTGGGAAGGTAAGTGACAGCTCATACCGGATCGTCCCC